>JAMKQA010002153.1:0-23028 GCA_024699735.1 Posidonia australis | reverse complement strand
ACAGTTTCTTACATTAGATCCCCTGCTGCACCGGCAAATGTCCATCCGCCCCCTCAGCATCAATTAGTTTATGCACCCACGCCTACACCTAGAGCACAGCATGCATCACACATTACACCCACTGCCACTCCAGTTTATCGTCCCCCTCAGGTGGAGATGCGCCCGCCATTGGCACATCTGTAGCCAAGGCGGAAACGCCGTGACAGGCGCCACTTCACCCCTTTAGTGGAACCTTTGAGCATGGTATTCCCTAAAGTCGCATCCCTCCTGAGGCTGCTAGAGGTGCGCCCATTGCCAAGTCCGCTTCCTGCCTGGTACAATGCGAATGCATTCTGCAATTTCCATCGAGTCATAGGTTACTCGACGGACAATTGTCTCACATTAAGGAACACGATCCAGGACTTGATTGACCAAAAGGTCATTGAGATTGACACACAGGCGGCAGGACCCGAGCCCGCACCAGTAGCTGAACAAACATCACCAGCACAACCCAATATAGTTAGCCAGCCTTTCCCCCGGCATTCAGACCCGGGAGCAGCAGGCCCCTCGGGAGTCAATTCCATCTTTCTTGATTCCATCTAATCTTTATTTGTCTTGTCAATCTTATTCATGATGTATATTCCCCTTTTCCATGTCAGTTGTATTTATCCTTCCTCAGTACTTTTGAGGAGACTTTTGTTTGAGTCGTCCTACCGTTGAGACAGTCTCTGGCTCTAGCTTCAACCCTTTTGTCTGTATCATGTCAACCGATTTTGAGCCAATTAATCCCATTCTTGCTCTTGAGTCTGTCAGCCACTTGGTTGTTCTCTACAAACTCTTGCCTGGTGGTCAAAATTTGTGTCGCAACTAGGGTATGAGAAAGGAACCCCTTGGGCGATACGGCTAAGGAACCGCCGAGCCGATCTAGGCCGAAGAACGAAGAGAGCACAAAGATTTGGGGTACAAGCGTCAGCACCAACGGAAGAGATCCCCTGCGCTCAGGTAAGTCCCCAAAAACGATCATTTCTCGCGATTCAACTCACTTTACCAGTGCAGGGGTATTGAATCCAAGCCAAAGTTTGTTCATGGCCTCAAGTAGTTTGGATTTATTTAGAAGAATTTTTAGAATCAAAGCAGACCCATGAGCTGTTATAGAGTTGTACAACGCCGTCAGACTCAGAACAGTCAACATTGCATCAAGCAACAGCAGTACTAGATCTCGCACAGAAAGCAAAACACAGAGAGTCTGAACAACTTTGAGATCTGGACATTTTTATTCCAAAGCCAATCAGAGGTGCTCACGGAGGTCCAAACGGAGCACAACAACATCAGGAGGGACAATAGTTGTTCTACCACCGCAGTCAGAGTCACCGGGACCAAGCTTCAATCATGGTCCTCCAAGAACCAAAGAGAGTGCACTGGGCCAATGATCGGCACCCATCAGCGGCTCCTAACTGAAAGTACTACCAGTGATCATCGGCCACTCCCGAGCCTTGCAAAGCATTCCATGTTTTTTTGCTCACTGCATCCCTACATCGCATCATATGCATTGTATTTTCTTTTTGTATCATAATATGAACATTGGCATAACTGCTGCCCGATGAGGAAAATCGGAAGCCTGCCTGCTTAGGAAAAGTTTGATCCTCCTCACGTGTTACTACCTGTGTGACCTAGGGAGTGAGGGAGTGATAATCCATGGAAAATGGGCGAAATGTACAAATTCCTAAGGGACCTACACCTCCAGAGGGAGACAAAATGCTAGGACATAAGTGAGAGTGCGAGCCAATAAAAAACATAGACTTCGGAGCACAAAAGAAATACGAAGATTGAAGTTGCAGATAGAAGTTGGCTCCAATGAGAGAAGCATGTAGGACGACTCTATGCCTACCGTACAACTTGGAGAGGAGTTGAAGCGTACACCTACCAAACCCACATGTTCAAAGGGACTAGCCACTCCTTTTATATCAAACTAAAAGAGCAGCCACCCCTCAGCATAGGTGTTTATTACCTCCAAGCAGGGATAGGGTTGGTCAACATGCCATTGAGGGAGAAAAGAAAAATGAATCCTCAAAAGAGTAGATATAGGGCCCTAGGAGTTTGGCATGGAGCCCATTTTACCCCAGAAATCCATTGGTTGAGTGAGAGCCACCATAAACCCAGGAATCCAAGTAGCACCAAGTGAGTCGAGGACACAATCTAGTTCCTTATAGCAGGCAATGAAGGCTTCCTCGGCGCTGAGGGCATATCTTCTATCAACAATGCATAAATCTTGCCTCCATCTTTTAAATCTGCATAAATCATTTGGCATTTAGCATTGGTGAGTTCACCACTTTTGCATTTTACATCGCTTTGCAAGGCGTTTGTCTGCGTTCCGACTAGGGGCATGTCAGCTGCCTTTTGAGTTGGAATTTTGGCAAATAGGGGAGCTCAACCAAGGGCATGTTAACTGCTCTTTGGTTGGACGTAGGTCTTTGACTAGGGGTATGTCAGCTGCCTTTCTAAGTCAAAAAGATCAAGGAGACAGTACTACTTTTGGGAGCATGCAGATGAGACTCCTCACAAACACTTCGGGATGAGCCTGTCAGTTGATGCAACACAGAAGCATGGCCCTCACAACACATGAAATCAACTGGTGATATGAACGGCAATAGCCTGCAGACCCGTCGAACTTCTTTTACGCAAACTCTGTCTGCCTGAAGCAAAAAAGACCTGGAAAATGGGTTCCAGAATCCAGCTGCAGCATATGACAAGTGCCATTTCATTTCAACCATGGCAATATTCGACAATGAAGAGGACATGCCCCAAACCCGCGGTTGCTTGTGGTCCTCGGCAATCAGTGCACCGATCAATACTTGCAGAACATCAAACAGCACTTTGGTGTCACCATGGCAGATATGGGCTAGCAGATATGACAGTTATCCAATGGGCCCCATGACATGCGAGCAATGCATACATCGTAATTTTTTCCAAAGTCTAAAGCACGGAGTGGAAGCTTTACATTGTTGTCCTCCACACTTTACAGTCTTCAAGAGTGCCAGGAAGATGAATGCATAAGTCTCTAAATTCACAAGATGGGCAAATTTACAGAAACCCCTGAGGTTGTGGAGCATGCAGAACAACCCGCAAAGGGTGCGACATATCACATTTGAGCAGAAGCTTGCAAGCACCCAGCAGAATATCAAATATCACAGCAGCTATACAGCAACCAGATGTGCCCAGTTGCGGATATGCCCCAACTTTTTTGCAAAACCCGCAGCAAACTAGCACTCCAGCAAGGAGGACATTGCACATGCATCTCAGAGAGAACACCAGCTTCCGTGCCACAGAGCCAGCAGCAAGCAGTTCTACCCTCCAGATTGCATCTGAGCCAATTTCCCTCCTAGGGAACAATCCAGGGATTATCGCTTTTGTTTTTCTGGGTTCTCGCTCCGGGCGGACGAGATCCTTCTATCCCTTTTTATTTTCTTGGGGTTTTCGTGAGTGCGAAATCCTCTTGTTTGACCTTTGACCGGGCGGTCAAGGTCCTTTTCCCTTGCTTTCCTTGGATTTTCGCGAGTGCTAAATCCTCTTGTTTGACCTTTGACCGAGCAGTCAAGGTCCTTTCATTTGCTTTCCTTGGATTTTCGCGAGTACGAAATCCACTTGTTTGACCTTTGACCGGGCGGTGAAGGTCCTTTCCCTTGCTTTACTTGGATTTTCGCGAGTGCGAAATCCTCTTATTTGACCTTTGACAAGGTGGTCAAGGTCTATTTCCTTTGCTTTCCTTGGATTTTCGCGAGTGCGAAATCCACTTGTTTGACCTTTGATCGGGCGGTCAAGGTCCTTTCCCTTGCTTTCCATGCATTTTCGCGAGTGCGAAATCCTCTTGTTTGACCTTTGACCGAGCGATCAAGGTCTTTTTTCCTTTGCTTTCCTTGGTTTTTCGTGAGTGCGAAATCCTCTTGTTTGACCTTCGATCGGGCGGTCAAGGTCTTTTTTCCTTTGCTTTCCTTGATTTCTCGCGAGCGCGAAATCCTCTTGTTTGACCTTTGACCAGGCAGTCAAGGTCCTTTCCCTTGCTTTCCTTGGATTTTCGTGAGTGCGAAATCCTCTTGTTTGACCATTGACCAGGTGGTCAAGGTCCTTTCCCTTGCATTCCTGGGATTTTCGCGAGTGCAAAATCCTATTGTTTGACCTTTGATCGGGCGGTCAAGGTCCTTTTCCCTTGCATTCCTTGGATTTTCGCGAGTGCAAAATCCTCTAGTTTGACCTTTGACCGGGCGGTTAAGGTCCTTTCCCTTGCTTTCCATGGATTTTCGCGAGTGTGAAATCCTCTTGTTTGACCTTTGGCCGGGCGGTCAAGGTCCTTTCTCATGCTTTCCTTGGATTTTTGCAAGTGCGAAATCCTCTTGTTTGACCTTTGACCGGCGGTCAAGGTCCTTTCCTTGCTTTCCTTGGATTTTCGCGAGTGTGAAATCCTATTGTTTGACCATTGACCGAGCGGTCAAGGTCTTTTT
Source organism: Posidonia australis (assembly GCA_024699735.1). NCBI lineage: Eukaryota > Viridiplantae > Streptophyta > Magnoliopsida > Alismatales > Posidoniaceae > Posidonia > Posidonia australis. The sequence continues at coordinate 18,553 of JAMKQA010002153.1, read as the reverse complement.
TCTTTACTTTCCTTGGATTTTCGTGAGTGCGAAATCCTCTTTTTTGACCTTTGACCGGGCGGTCAAGGTCTTTTCTCTTTTGCTTTCCTTGGTTTTTCGCGAGTGCGAAATCCTCTTGTTTGACCTTTGACCGGGCAGTCATGGTCCTTTTTCCTTGCTTTCCTGGGGTTTTCGCGAGTGCGAAATCCACTAGTTTGACCTTTGACCGGGCGGTCAAGGTCTTTTTCTTTGCTTTCCTTGGATTTTCGCGAGTGCGAAATCCTCTTGTTTGACCTTTGACCAGGCGGTCAAGGTCTTTTTTCTTTGCTTTCCTTGGTTTTTCGTGAGTGCGAAATCCTCTTGTTTGACCTTTGACCGGGCGGTCAAGGTCCTTTTTTCCTTGCTTTCCTGGAGTTTTCGTGAGTGCGAAATCCTCTTGTTTGACCTTTGACCGGGCGGTCAAGGTCCTTTTCCCTTGTTTTCCCTAGATTTTCGTGAACGCGAAATCCTCTTGTTTGACCTTTGACTGGGCGGTCAAGGTCCTTTTCCTTTCTTTCCCTTTTTCCTCGCAAGAGCGAGACCTTCGTGTTTGACCTTTGACTGGTCGGTCAAGGTCCTCTCCTTTGCTTTTGTTGGATTCTCGCAAGCGAAATCCTTTCACTTGTCCTTTTCCTTGGCTTCTGACCGGGCGGTCAGTGTCGACCATCGATCGGGTGGTCGAGGTCATTTCCTTTTCTTTTCTTTCGCTTCTGACCGGGCGGACAAAGTCGACCTTTGACCGAGCAGTCGAGGTCATTTCCTCTCCCTTTGGATTTTCGCGGGCGAGGAATCCAGCTTGCTTGACATTGACCGGGCGGTCAAGGTCCCTCGCCCCTTTCGATTTCCGCGAGCGCGGAATCCAGCTTGCTCGACTTTGACCGGGTGGTCAGAGTCGACCTTTGACCGAGCGGTCGAGGTGATTTCCTCTCCCTTTCGATTTCCACGGCCGCGGAATCCAGCTTGCCTGACTTTGACGGGCGGTCAAGGTCCTTCGACCCTTTGGATTTCCGCGAGCGCGGAATCCACCTTGCTCGACTTTGACCGGGCGGTCAAGGTCATTTGCCCCTTTGGATTTCCGTTGGCACGGAATCCAGCTTGCTTGAATTTGACCGAGCAGTCAAGGTCCTTTGCACCTTTGGATATCCGCGGGCGCGGAATCCAGTTAGCTTGACTTTGACCGGGCGGTCAATGTCCTTTGCCCCTTTGGATTTCCGCGGGCGCGGAATCCAGCTTGCTTGACTTGGACCGGGCGGTCAATGTCCTTTCCCCTTTGGATTTCCGCGGGCGCGGAATTCAGCTTGCTTGACTTGGACCGGACGGTCAAGGTCATTTGCCCCTTTGGATTTCTTCGGGCGCGGAATCCAGCTTGCATGACTTTGACTGCGCGGTCAAGGTCCTTTGCCCCTTTGGATTTCCGCAGGCGCGGAATCCAGCTTGCTTGACTTTGACCGCGCGGTCAAGGTCCTTTGCCCCTTTGGATTTCCGCAGGCGCGAAATCCAGCTTGCTTGACTTTGATCGGGCTGTCAAGGTCCTTTGCCCATTTGGATTTCTGCGGGCGCGGAATCCAGCATGCTTGACTTTGATCGGACGGTCAAGGTTCTTCGCCCCTTTGGACTTCCGCAGGCGTGGAATCCAGCTTGCTTGACATTGACCGGGCGGTCAAGGTATTTTGCCCCTTTGGATTTCTACAGGCGCGGAATCCAGCTTTGCTTGACATTCACCGGGCGGTCAACGTCGTTCGCCCCTTTGGATTTCCGTGGGCGCGGAATCTAGCTTGCTTGACTTAGACCGGGCGGTCTTGGTCCTTTGCCCCTTTGGATTTCCATGGGCGCGGAATCCAGCTTGCTTGACTTTGACCAGGTGGTCAAGGTCCTTTGCCCCATTCGATTTCCGCGGGCACGGAATCCACCTTGCTTGACTTTGACCGGGCGGTCAATGGCGTTTGCCTCTTTGGATTTCCGCGGGAGCGGAATCCAGCTTGCTTGACTTTGACCAGGAGGTCAAGGTCCCATGCTCCTTTGTATTTCCACGAGCACGGAATCCAGCCTGCTTGACTATGATCGGGCGGTCAAGGTCCTTTGCACCTTTGGATTTCCGCGGGCGTGGAATCCAGCTTGCTTGACTTCGACTGGGCGATCAATGTCCTCTGCCCCATTGGATTTCCACGGTTGCGGAATCCAGCTTGCTTGACTTCGACCGGGCGGTCAAGGTCCTTTGCCCCATTGGATTCTCGCGGCCGCGGAATCCATCTTGCTTGACTTTGACCCGGCGGTCAAAGTCTTTTGCTCCTATGGATTTCCGCGGGCGCGGAATCCAGCTTGCCTGAATTTGACCAGGCGGTCAAGGTCCTTTGCGCATTTGGATTTCCGCGGTTGCGGAATCCAGCTTCCTTGACTTGGACCAGGTGGTCATGGTCCTTTGCCCTTTGGATTTCCGTGGGCGCGGAATCCAGCTTGCTTGACTTTCACCGGGAGGTCAAGGTCCTTTGCCCTTTGGATTTCCTCGGGCGAGGAATACAACTTCCATGACTTTGACCGGGAGGTTGAGTTGCTTTGCCCCATTGGATTTCCGCGGGCGCGGAATCCAGCTTGCTTGACTTTGACTGGGCGGTCAAGGTCCTTTGCCCCTTTGGATTTCTGCGGGCGCGGAATCCATGTTGCTTGACTCTGATCGGGTGGTCAAGGTCCTTTGCCCCTTTGGATTTCTGCGGGCGCGGAATCCAGCTTGCTTGACTTTGACCGGGCGGTCAAGGTCCGTTGCCCTTTTTATTTCCGTGGACGCGGAATCCAGCTTGCCTGACTTTCACCGGGAGGTCAAACTCCTTTGCCTCAATGGATTTCCGCGGCCGCGTAATCCAGCTTGCTTGACTTTGAACGGGCGGTCAAGGTCCATTGCCCCTTTGGATTTCCGTGGGAGCAGAATCCAGCTTGCTTGACTTTGACCGGGCGGTCAAGGTCCTTTGCCCCTTGGATTCCGCGGGCGCGGAATCCAGCTTGCTTGACTTTGACCAGGCGGTCAAGGTGCTATGAATCCAGCTTGCTTGACTTTGACTAGGCGGTCAAAATCCGTTGCCCCATTGAATTTCCGCAGGCACGAAATTTAGCTTGCTTGACTTTGACCGCGCGGTCAAGGTCCTTTGACCCTTTGGATTTCCATAGGCGCGGAATCCAGCATGCTTGACTTTGACTGGGCGGTCAAGGTCCTTTGCCCCTTTGGATTTCCGCGGGCGCGGAATCCAGGTTGCTTGACTTTGACCGGGCGGTCAAGGTCCTTTGCCCCTTTGGATTTCTGCGGGCGCGGATTCCAACTTGCTTGACTTTGACCAGTCGGTCAAGGTCCTTTGCCCTTTGTATTTCCGTGGACATGGAATCCAGCTTGCTTGACTTTGACCGGGAGGTCAAACTCCTTTGCCTCAATGGATTTCCGCGGCCTCGTAATCCAGCTTGCTTGACTTTGAACAGGCGGTCAAGGTCCATTGCCCCTTTGGATTTCCGTGGGAGCGGAATCCAGCGTGCTTGACTTTGACTGGGCGGTCAAGGTCCTTTGCCCTTTGGATTTCCGCAGGCGCGGAATCTAGCTTGCTTGACTTTCACCAGGCGGTCAAGTTGCTTTGAATCCAGCTTGCTAGACTTTGACCGGGCGGTCAAAATCCGTTGCCCCGTTGAATTTCCGCGGGCACGGAATCTAGCTTGCTTGACTTTGACCGCGCAGTCAAGGCCCATTGCCCCTTTGGATTTCCAAAGGCGCGGAATCCAGCATGCTTGACTTTGACCGCGCGGTCAAGGTCCTTTGCCGTTTGGATTTCCGTGGGCGCGGAATCCAGCTTGCCTGACTTTGACCGGTCGGTCAAAATCCTTTGCCCCATTGGATTTCCGCGGGCGCGGAATCCAGCTAGCTTCACTTTGACCAGGCGGTCAAAATCCTTTGCCCCATTGGATTTCCGCGAGCGCGGAATCCAACTTGCTTGACTTTGACCGGGCGGTCAAGGTTCTTTGCCCCTCTGGATTTCCACAGGCGCGTAATCCAGCTTGCTTGACTTTGATCGAGCGGTCAACGTCCCATGCCCCTTTGGATTTCCGCGGGCACAGAATCCAGCTTGCTAGACTTTGACCGGGCGGTCAAGGTCCTTTGCCCCGTTGGATTTCCACGGGCAAGGAATCTAGCTTGCTTGACTTTGACCGAGTGGTCAAAGTCCTTTGCCCCTAAGGATTTCCGCGGGCACGAATCCAGCTTGCTTGACTTTGACCGGGCGGTCAAGGTCCTTTGCCCTTTGTATTTCCGTGGACGCGGAATCCAACTTGCTTGACTTTGACCGGGAGGTCAAACTCCTTTGCCTCAATGGATTTCCGCGGCCGCGGAATCCAGCTTGCTTGAATTTGAATGGGCGGTCAACGTCCATTGCCCCTTTGGATTTCCGTGGGAGCAGAATACTGCTTGCTTGACTTTGACCGGGCGGTAAATGTCTTTTGCACTTTGGATATTCGCGGGCGCGGAATCCAGCTTGCTTGACTTTGAACAGGCGGTCAAGGTGCTTTGAATCCAGCTTGCTTGACTTTGACTGGGCGGCCAAGGTCCTTTACCCCGTTGAATTTCCACGAGCGCGGAATCCAGCATGCTTGACTTTGACCGCGCGGTCTAGGTCCTTTGCCCTTTTGGATTTCCGCTAGTGCGGAATCCAGCATGCTTGAATTTGACCACGCGATCAAGGTCCTTTGCCCTTATGGATTTCCGCGGGCGCGGAATCCAGCTTGCTTGACTTTGACCGGGCGGACAAAATCCTTTGCCCCATTGGATTTCCGCGGGCGCGGAATCCAACTAGCTTGACTCTGACCGGGCGGTCAAAATCCTTTGCCCCATTGGATTTCCGCGAGTGCGTAATCCAACTTGCTTGACTTTGACCGGGCGGTCAAGGTTCTTTGCCCCTTTGGATTTCCGCAGGGGCGTAATCCAGCTTGCTTGACTTTGATCGGGTGGTCAAGGTCCCCTGCCCCTTTGGATTTCCGCTGGCACAAAATCCAGCTTGCTAGACTTTGACCGAACGGTCAAGGTCCTTTGCCCCGTTGGATTTCCGCGGGCAAGGAATCGAGCTTGCTTGACTTTGACCGAGTGGTCAAAGTCCTTTGCCCCTATGGATTTCCGCAGGCGCGGAATCCAGCTTGCTTGACTTTGACCTGGCGGTCAACGTCCTTTGCCCCTTTGGATTTCTGCGGGCGCGGAATTCAGCTTGCCTGACTTTGACCGGGAGGTCAAGGTCCTTTGCCCTCTGTATTTCCGTGGACGCGGAATCCAGCTTGCTTGACTTTGACCGGGTGGTCAAGGTACTTTGCCCTTTGTATTTTCGCGGGCGCAGAATCCAGCCGGGTTGACTTTGACCGGGCGGTCAAGTTCCTTTGCCCCTTTGGATTTCCACGGGCGCGGAATCCAGCTTGCTTGACTTTTACTGGGCGGTCAAGGTTCTTTGCCACTTCAGATTTGCGCGAGCGCGAAATCCAGCTTGCTTGACTTTGTCGGGCGGTCGAGGCCCTTTGCCCCTTTGAATTTCCGCGGGCGTGGAATCCAGCTTGCATGACTTTGATCAGGCGGTCATGGTCCTCTGTCCTTTTGATTTCCGCGGGCGTGGAATCTAGCTTGTTTGACTTTGACCAGGCGGTCAATGTCGTTTACCCCATTGGATTTCCGCGGGCGCGGAATCCTGCTTGCTTGACTTTGACCGTGCGGTTAAGGTCCTTTGCCCTTTCGATTTCTACGGGCGCGGAATCCAGCTTGCATGACGTTGACCGGGCGGTCAATGACGTTTGCCCCTTCGGATTTCCACGGGCGTGGAATCCTGCTTGCATGACTTTGACCGGGAGGTCAAGGTCCTTTGCCCCATTGGATTTCCGCGAGCGCGGAATCCAGCTTGCTTGACTTTGACCGGGAGGTCAAGGTACTTTGCCACTTTGGATTTCCACGGGCGTGGAATCCAACATGCTTGACTTTGATAGGGCGGTCAATGTCGTTTGCCCCTTTGGATTTCCTCGTGCGCGGAATCAAGCTTCCTTGTCTTTGACCGGTCGGTCAAGGTCCTTTGCCCCTTTGGATTTCCGCAGACGCGGAATCGAGCTTGCATGACTTTGACCGCGCGGTCAAGTCCTTTTCCCCTTTGGTTTTCCACTGGCACAGAATCCAGCTTACTTGACTTTGACCGCGCGGTCAAGGTCTTTTGCCCCTTTGGATTTCCGCGAGCGCGGAATCCAGCTTGCTTTACTTTGATCGGGCGGTCAAGGTCCATCGCCCCGTTGAATTTCCGCAGGCACGGAATCCAGCTTGCTTGACGTTGACCGCGCGGTCAAGGTCCTTTGCCCATTTGGATTTCCGCAGGCGCGGAATCCAGCGTGCTAGACTTTGACCGCGCGGTCAAGGTCCTTTGCCCCTTTGGATTTCCTCAGGCGCAGAATCCAGCATGCTTGACTTTGACCACACGGTCAAGGTCCTTCGCCCCTTTGGATTTCCGCGGGTGCGTAATCCAGCTTGCTTGACTTTGTTGGGCGGTCGAGGCCCTTTGCCCCTTTGGATTTCCGCAGGCGCGGAATCCAGCATGCTTGACTTTGATCGGGCGGTCAAGGTCCTCTGTCCTTTTGATTTCCGCAGGCGTGGAATCTAGCTTGTTTGACTTTGACCGGGCGGTCAAAGTTGTTTGCCCCATTGGATTTCCGCAGGCGCGGAATCCTGCTTGCTTGACTTTGACCGTGCGGTTAAGGTCCTTTGCCCTTTCGATTTCTACGGGCGCGGAATCCAGCTTGCTTGAGGTTGACCGGGCGGTCAATGTCGTTTGCCCCTTCGGATTTCCACGGGCGTGGAATCCAGCTTGCATGACTTTGACTGGGAGGTCAAGGTCCTTTGCCCCATTGGATTTCTGCGAGCGCGGAATCCAGCTTGCTTGACTTTGACCTGGCGGTAGAGGTACTTTGCCCCTTTGGATTTCCACGGGCGTGGAATCCAACTTGCTTGACTTTGACAGGGCGGTCAATGTCGTTTGCCCCTTTGGATTTCCTCGGGCGCGGAATCAAGCTTGCTTGTCTTTGACCAGTCGGTCAAGGTCCTTTGCCCCTTTGGATTTCCACGGACGCAGAATCCAGCTTGCATGACTTTGACCGCGCGGTCAAGTCCTTTTCCCCTTTGGTTTTCCACAGGCACGGAATCCAGCTTGCTTGACTTTGACCGCGCGGTCAAGGTCCTTTGCCCCTTTGGATTTCCGCGAGCGCGGAATCCAGCTTGCTTTACTTTGATCGGGCGGTCAAGGTCCTTCGCCCCGTTGAATTTCCGCAGGCACGGAATCCAGCTTGCTTGACGTTGACCGCGCGGTCAAGGTCCTTTGCCCCTTTGGATTTCCGTAGGCGCGGAATCCAGTGTGCTAGACTTTGACCGGGCGGTCAAGGTCCTTTGCCCCTTTGGATTTCCTCAGGCGCAGAATCCAGCATGCTTGACTTTGACCACGCGGTCAAGGTCCTTTGCCCCTTTGGATTTCCGCGGGTGCATAATCCAGCTTACTTGACTTTGACCTCGCGGTCTAGGTCCTTTTCCGCTTTAGATTTCCACAAGTGCGGAATCCAGCATGCTTGACTTTGACCGCGCGGTCAAGGTTTTCTGCCCCTTTGGATTTCCGCGAGCGCGGAATCCAGATTGCTTGACTTTGATCGGGCGGTCAAGGTCCTTCGCCCTGTTGAATTTCCGCAGGCACGGAATCCAGCTTGCTTGACGTTGACCGCGCGGTCTAGGTCCTTTGCCCCTTTGGATTTCCGCGGGCGCAGAATCCAACTTGCAAGACTTTGACCGCGCGGTCTAGGTCCTTTGCCCCTCTAGATTTGCACAGGCGCGGAATCCACATGCATGACTTTGACCGCGCGGTCAAGGTCATTTGTCTATTGGGATTTCCGCGAGCGCGGAATCCAGCTTGCTTGACTTTAACCAGGCGTTCAAGGTCCTTCGCCTTGTCGAATTTCCGCAGGCACGGAATCCAGCTTGCTTGACGTTGACCACGCGGTCAATGTCCTTTGCCCCTCTGGATTTCCGTGGGTGCGGAATCCAGCTAGCTAGGCGTTGACCAGTCAAGGTCCTTTGCCCCTTTGGATTTCCACTGGCGCGGAATCCAGCATGCTTGACTTTGACTGCGCGGTCTCGGTCCTTTGCCCCTTCGGATTTCCACGGGCGCGAAATCCAGCTCTCTTGACTTCGACTAGGCGGTCAATGTCCTCTGCCCCTTTGGATTTCCACGAGCGCGGAATCCAGCTTGCTTGACTTTGACCGGGCGGTCAAGGTCCTTTGCCTCATTGTATTTCCGTGGGCGCGGAATCCAGATTGCATGACTTTGACTGGGCGGTCAAAGTCCTTTGCCCATATGGATTTCAGCGGGCACGGAATCCAGCTTGCATGACTTTGACCGGGAGGTCAAGGTCATTCGCCCCATTGGATTTCAGCGAGCGCGGAATCCAGCATGCTTGACTTTGACCGCGCGGTCAAGGTCCTTTGCCCCATTGGAATTCCGTGGGCGCGGAATCCGACTTGCTTGACTTCGATTGGGCGGTCAATGTCCTCTGCCCCTTTGGATTTCCGCGAGCGCGGAATCCGGCTTGCTTGACTTTGACCGGGCGGTCAAAATCCTTTGCCCCAATGGATTTCCGTGGGCGCGGAATCCAGCTTGCTTGACTTTGACCGGGCGGTCAAAATCCTTTGCCCCATTGGATTTCCGCAGGCGCGGAATCCAGTTTGCTTGACTTCGACCGGGCGGTCAAGGTTCTTTGCCCCTCTGGCTTTCCGCGGGCGCGTAATCCAGCTTGCTTGACTTTGATCGAGCGGTCATTGTCCTCTGCCCCATTGGATTTCCGCGGGCATGGAATCCAGCTTGTTGGACTTTGACCGGGCGGTCAAGGTCCTTTGCCCCGTTGGATTTCCGTGGGTGCGGAATCCAGCTTGCTTGACATTGACCGGGCAGTCAAAGTCCTTTGCCCCGATGGATTTCCGGGGGCGCGGAATCCAGCTTGCTTGACTTTGACCTGACGGTCAAGGTCCTTTGCCCCTTTGGATTTCTGCGGGCACGAAATCCAGCTTGCTTGACTTTGACCGGGCGTTCAAGGTCCTTTACCCTTTGGATTTCCGTGGGCGCGGAATCCAGCTTGCTTGACTTTGACCAGGCAGTCAAGGTACTTTGCCCTTTGGATTTCCTCGGGCCCGGAATCCAGCTGGCTTGACCTTGACCGGGCGGTCAAGTTCCTTTGCCAATTTGGATTTCCGCGGGCACGGAATTTAGCTTGCTTGACTTTAACTGGGCGGTCAAGGTCCTTTGCCCCTTAGGATTTCCGCAAGCGTAAAATTCTGCTTGCTTGACTTTGCCGGGCGGTCGAGGTCCATTGCCCTTTTGATTTCCGCAGGCGTGGAATCCAGTTTTTTCGACTTTGACTGGGTGGTCAACGTCATTTGCCCCTTTGGATTTCCGCGGGTGCGGAATCCTGTTTGCTTGACTTTGACCTAGCGGTCAAAGTCCTTTGCCCTTTCGATTTCTGCTAGCGCGGAATCCAGTTTGCTTGACTTCGACCGGGCGGTCAATGTCGTTGCCCCTTCGAATATCCACGGGTGCAATATCCAGCTTGCTTCACTTTGACCGGGAGGTCATGGTCCTTTGCCCCATTGGATTTCCGCGAGCGTGGAATCCTGCTTGCTTGACTTTGACCGGGCGGTCAAGGTCCATTGCCCCTTTGGATTTCCGCGGGCGCGGAATCCAGCTTGCATGATTTTGACCGGGCGGTCGATGTCCTTTGCCCTTTGGATTTCCGTGGGCGTGGAATCCAACTTGCTTGACTTTGACAGGGCAATCAATGTCGTTTGCCCCTTTGGATTTTCTCGGGCGCGGAATCAAGCTTGCTTGACTTTGACCGGTCGGTCAAGGTCCATTGCCGCTTTGGATTTCCGCGGGCGCGGAATCCAGCTTGCTTGACTTTGACCGCGCGGTCAAGGTCCATTGCCCCTTTGGATTTCCGCGAGCGCGGAATCCAGCTTGCTTGACTTTGACCGGGTGGTCATGGTCCTTCGCCCTGTTGAATTTCCGCGGGCTCGGAATCCAGCTTGCTTGACGTTGAACGCGCGGTAAAGGTCCTTTGCCCCTTTGGATTTCCGCGGGCGGGGAATGCAGCTTGCTAGACTTTGACTGCGCGGTCAAGGTCCTTTACCCCTTTAGATTTCCACAGGAGCGGAATCCAGCATGCCTGACTTTGACCGTGCGGTCACGGTCCTTTGCCCCATTGGATTTCCGCGGGCGTGGAATCCAGCTTGCTTGACATTGACCGTGCGGTCAAGGTCCTTTGCGCCTTTGGATTTCCGTGGGCGCGGAATCCAGCTTGTTGACTTTAACTAGGCGATCATGGTCCTTCGCCCCTTTCGACATCCGCGGGCGTGGAATCCAACTTGCTTGACTTTGACCGGGCGGTCAAAGTCCTTTGCCCCTTTGGATTTCCATGGGCGCGGAATCAAGCTTGCTTGACTTTGACCGGGCGGACAAGGTCCTTCACCCCTTTGGATTTCCGCGGTTGCTGAATCCAACTTGCTTCACTTCGACCGCGCGGTCATGGTCCTTTGCCCCATTTGATTTCCGTGGGCGTGGAATCCAGCTTGCTTGACTTTAACTGGGTGGTCAAGGTCCTTTGCCCCATTGGTTTTCCGCGGGCGCAGAATCCAGCTTGCTTGACTTTATATGGGCGGTCAAGGTCCGTTGCCCCTTTGGATTTCCGCGAGCGCGAAATCCAGCTTGCTTGACTTTGACCGGGCGGTCAAGGTCCTTTGCCCCTTTGGATTTCCGTGGGTGCGGAATCCAGCTTGCTTGACTTTGATCGGGCGGTCAAGGTCCTTTGTCCATTGGATTTCCACGGGCGCGGAATCCTGCTTGTTTTACTTTGACAGGGCGGTCAATGTCGTTTGCCCCTTTCGATTTCCGCTGGCGCGGAATCCAGCTTGCTTGACTTTGACCGCTCGGTCAAGGTCCTTTTCCCTATAGATTTCCGCGGGCGAGGAATCCAGCTTGCTTGACTTTGACCGCGCGGTCAAGGTCCTTTGCGCCTTTGGATTACCGCGGGCGCGGAATCCAGCTTGTTGACTTTAACTGGGTGATCAAGGTCTTTTGCCCCTTTGGACTTCCGCGGGCGCGGAATCCAACTTGCTTGACTTTGACCGGGCGGTCAATGTCCTTTGCCCCTTTGGATTTCCGTGGGCGCGGAATAAAGCTTGCTAGACTTTGACCGGGCGGTCAAGATCCTTCGCCCCTTTGGATTTCCCCAGTTGCAGAATCCAGCTTGCTTCACTTCGACCGTGCGGTCAAGGTCCTTTGCCCCTTTGGATTTCCGTGGGCGTGGTATCCAACTTGCTTGACTTTGATCGCGCGATCAAGGTCCTTTGCCCCTTTGGATTTCCGCGGGCGCGGAATCCAGCTTGCTTGACTTTAACTAGGCGGTCGAGGTCCTTTGCCCCTTTCGATTTCCGCGACTGCGAAATCCAGCCTGCTTGACTTTGACCGGGCGGTCAAGGTCCTTCGCCCCTTTGGATTTCCACGGGCGCGGAATCCAACTTGCTTGACTTTGATCGGGCGGTCACGGTCCTTTGACCATTCCATTTCCGCGAGCGCGGAATCTAGCTTGTTTGACTTTGACATGGCGGTCAATGTCGTTTGCCCCTTTCTATTTCCGCAGGCGCGGAATCCTGCTTGCTTGACTTTGACCGCGCGGTCATGGTCCTTTGCCCTTTGGATTTCCGCGGGCGAGGAATCTAGCTTGCTTGACTTTGACCGGGCGATCAATGTCTGTTGCCCATTTGGATTTCCACGGGCAGGGAATCCACCTCGCTCGACTTTGACCGGGAGGTCAATGTCCTTTACCCCATTGGATTTCCACGGGCGCGGAATCCTGCTTGCTTGACATTGACCGGGCGGTCACGGTCCTTTGCCCCGTTGGATTTCCGCAGGAGCGCAATCCAGCTTTCTTGACTTTGACCGGGCGGTCGATGTCCTCTGCCCTTTGGATTTCCGCGCGAGTGGAATCCAACTTGCTTGACTTTGACCGGGCGGTCTATGTCGTGCCCCTTTGGATTTCCACGGGCGTGGAATCAAGCTTGCTTGACTTTGACTGGGCGGTCAAGGTCCATTGCCCCTTTGGATTTCCGTGGGTGCGGAATCCTGCTTGCTTGAACTTGATCGCGTGGTCAAGGTCCTTTTCCCCTTTGGATTTCAGCAGGCGCGGAATCTAGCTTGCTTGACTTTGACCACGCGGTCATGGTCCTTTGCCCCTTTGGATTTCCGCGGGCACGGAATCCAGCTTGCGTGACTTTGACCGGGCGGTCATGGTCCTTTGCCCCTTTGGATTTCCGCGGGCGTGAAATCCAACTTGCTTGACTTTGACCGGGTGGTCAAGGTCCGTTGCCCCTTTGGATTTCTGCAGGCGTGGAATCCAGCTTGCATGACTGTTACCGTGGGACAATCCAAAGGGGCAATGTCAAGCTAGCTGGATTCCACGCCTGCGGAAATCCAAAGGGCAAAGGTCCTTGCCCGCCCGGTCAAAGTCAAGCTTGCTGGATTCCGCTCCCGCTGAAATCCAAAGGGGCAATGGACTTTGACCGGGCGATCAAGCGTGCTTGACTTTGACCGCACGGTCAAGGTCCTTTGCCCCTTGGATTTCCGAGGGCGCGGAATCCAGCATGCTTGACTTCGACCGAGAGGTCAAGGTCCATTGCTCCTTTGGATTTCCGCGGGTGCGTAATCCAGCTTGCTTGACTTTGACCGGGCGGTCAAGGTCCTTTGCCCCATTGGATTTCAGTGGGCGCGGAATCTGGCTTGCTTGACTTTCACCGAGCGGTCAAAGTCCATTGCCCCTTTGGATTTCTGCACGCGTGGAATCAAGCTTGCTTTACATTGACCGTGCGGTTAAGGTCCTTTGCCCCTTTTGATTTTGTGGCCGGGGAATCCAACTTGGTTGACTTTGACCACGCGGTCAAGGTCCTTTGCCCCGTTGAATTTCCGCGGGCACGGAATCCAGCTTGCTTTACTTTGACCGCGCGGTCAAGGTCCTTTGCCCCTTTTGATTTCCACGAGCGCGGAATCTAGCTTGCTTGACTTTGACCGGGCGGTCAAGGTCCTTTGCCCCTTTGGATTTCCGTGGACACGGAATCCAGCTTGCTTGACTTCGACAAGGCGGTCAAGGTCCTTTGCCCCATTGGATTTCAGCGGGCGCGGAATCCGTCTTGCTTGACTTTCACCGAGGGGTCAAAGTCCTTTGCCTATTTGGATTTCCGCGCGCGCGGAATCAAGCTTGCTTTACATTGACCGTGCGGTCAAGGTCCTTTGCCCCTTTGGATTTCCGTGGCCGGGGAATCCAACTTGGTTGACTTTGACCGCGCGGTCAAGGTCCTTTGCCTCGTTGAATTTCCACGGGCACGGAATCCAGCTTGCTTTACTTTGACCGCGCGGTCAAGGTCCTTTGCCCCTTTTTATTTTCACGAGCGCGGAATCCAGCTTGCTTGACTTTGACCGGGCGGTCAAGGTCCTTTGCCCATTGGATTTCTACGGGCGCGAAATCGAGCTTGCTTGACTTTGTCCGGGAGGTAAAGGTCCTTTGCCCATTTGGATTTCTACGAGCGCGGAATCCAGCTTGCTTGACTTTTACCGGGCGGTCAAGGTTCTTTGCCCCTCTGGATATCCGCGGGCGCGTAATCCAGCTTGCTTGACTTTGACCGGGCGGTCATGGTCCTCTGCCCCTTTTGATTTCCGTAGGCATGGAATCCAACTTTCTTGACTTTGATCGGGCGGTCAAAGTCCTTTGCCCCTTTGGATTTCCGCGGGCGCAGATTCAAGCATGCTTGATTTTGACCAGGCAGTCGTGGTCCAATGCCCCTTTGGATTTCCGCGGGTGCAGAATCCAGCTTGCTTCACTTCGACTGTGCGGTCATGGTCCTTTGCCCCATTTGATTTCCGCGGGCGTGGAATCCAGCATGCTTGACATTGATCACGCGGTCAAGGTCCTTTGCGCCTTTGGATTACCGCGGGCGCGAAATCCAGCTTGTTGACTTTAACTGGGCGATCAAGGTCCTTTGCCCCTTTGGACTTCCGCGGGCGCGGAATCCAACTTGCTTGACTTTGACTGGGCGGTCAAAGTCCTTTGCCCCTTTGGATTTCTGTGGGCGCGGAATCAAGCTTGCTAGACTTTGACCGGGCGGTCAAGGTCCTTCGCCCCTTTGGATTTCCGCGGTTGCAGAATCCAGCTAGCTTCACTTCGACCGTGTGGTCAAGGTCCTTTGCCCCTTTGGATTTCCGTGGGCGTGGTATCCAACTTGCTTGACTTTGATCGCGCGGTCAAGGTCCTTTGCCCCTTTGGATTTCCGCGGGAGTGGAAACTAGCTTGCTTGACTTTAACTGGGCGGTCAAGGTCCTTTGCCCCTCTGGATTTCCGCGGGCGCGGAATCCAGCTTGCTTGACTTTAACTGGGCAGTCAAGGTCCGTTGCCCCTTTCGATTTCCACGATCGCGAAATCCAGCCTGCTTGACTTTGACCGGGCGGTCAAGGTCCTTCGCCCCTTTGGATTTCCACGGGCGCGGAATCCAGCTTGCTTGACTTTGATCGGGAGGTCACGGTCCTTTGACCATTCCATTTCCGCGAGCGCGGAATCTAGCTTGTTTGAATTTGACAGGGCGGTCAATGTCGTTTGCCCCTTTCGATTTCCGCAGGCGCGGAATCCAACTTGCCTGACTTTGACCGCGCGGTCAAGGTCCTTTGCCCTTTGGATTTCCGCGGGCGCGGAATCCACCTCGCTCGACTTTGACCAGGAGGTCAAGGTCCTTTACCCCATTGGATTTCCACAGGCGCGGAATCCAGCTTGCTTGACATTGACCGGGCGGTCACGGTCCTTTGCCCCTTTGGATTTCCGCAGGAGCGGAATCCAGCTTTCTTGACTTTGACCGGGCGGTCGATGTCCTCTGCCCTTTCGATTTGCGCGCGCGTGGAATACAACTTGCTTGACTTTGACCGGGCGGTCGAGGTCCTTTGCCCCATTGAATTTCCGCAGGCACGGAATCCAGTTTGCTTGACTTTGACCGCGTTTCCCCTTTGGATTCCGCAGGCGTGGAACCCAGCTTTCATGACTTTGACCAGGCGATCAGTGTCGTTTGCCCCATTGGATTTCCACAGGCGCAGAATCCAGCTTGCTTGACTGTGACCGGGTGGTCAAGGTCCTTTGCCCCTTTGGGTTTCCGCGGGCGTGGAATCCAGTTTACTTGACTTTGACCGGGAGGTCAAGGTCCATTGCCCCTTTGGATTTCTGCCAGCGTGGAATCCAGTTTGCTTGACTTTGACCGGGCGGTTGAGGTCCTTTGCCCCTTTGGATTTCCGTGGGTGCGGAATCCAACTTGCTAGACTTTGACCGCGCGGTCGAGGTCCTTTGCCCCGTTGAATTTCTGCGGGTGCGGCATCCAGCTTGCTTGACTTTGACCGGGCGGTCGAGGTCCTTTGCCCCTTTGGATTTCCACAAGCGCGGAATCCAGCTTGCTTGACTTTGACTGGGCGGTCGGGGTCCTTTGCCCCTTTGGATTTCTACAGGCGCGAAATCCAGCTTGCTTGTCTTTGATCGGGCGGTTAAGGTCCTTTGCCCCTTTGGATTTCCGCGGCGCGGAATCCAGCTTGCTTGACTTTGATCGGGCGGTCAAGGTCCTTTGCCCTTTGGATTTCTGCAGGTGCGGAATCCTGCTTGCTTGACTTTGACTGGGCAGTCAATGTCGTTTGCCCCTTTGGATTTCCGTGGGCGCGGAATCCAGCTTGCTTCACTTTGATCGGGCGGTCAAGGTCCTTTGCCCCATTGGATTTCCGTGGGTGCGGAATCCAACTTGCTTGACATTGACCGCGCGGTAGAGTTTTTTTGCCCCGTTGAATTTCTACGGGCACGGAATCCAGCTTGCTTGAGTTTGACCGCGCATTCAAGGTCCTTTGCCCCTTCGGTTTTCTGCGGGCGCGGCATCCAGCTTGCTTGACTTTGATCGGGCGGTCAAGGTCCTTTGCCCCTTTGGATTTTCGTGGGCGCGGAATCCAATTTGCTTGACTTTGACCGCGTGATCAAGGTCCTTTGCCCCGTTGAATTTCCGCGGGCACGGAATCCAGCTTGCTTGACTTTGACCGTGCTTTGCCCCTTTGGATTTCCGCTGGCGCGGAATCCAACTTGCTTGACTTTGACTGCGCGGTAGAGGTTTTTTGCCCCGTTGAATTTCTCCGGGCACGGAATCCAGCTTGCCTGACTTTGACCGGGTGGTCAAGGTCCTTTTCCTCTTTGGATTTCTGCGGGCGAGGAATCCAGCTTGCTTGACTTTGACCAGGGGTCAAGGTCCTTTGCCCCTTTGGATTTCCGCCGGCGCGGAATCCAGCTTGCTTGACTTTGATCGGGCGGTCAAGGTCCTTTGCCCTTTGGATTTCCGCGGGTGCGGAATCCAGCTTGCTTGACTTTGACCGGGCGGTCAATGTCGTTTGCCCCTTTGGATTTCCGCAGGCGCGGAATCCAGCTTGCTTGACTTTGACCGGGTGGTCATGGTCCTTTGCCCCTTTGGATTTCCACGGGCGCGGAATCTAGCTTGCTTGACTTTGACCGGGTGGTCATGGTCGTTTGCCCCTTTGGATTTCCACGAGCGCGGAATCCAGCTTGCTTTACTTTGACCGAGCTGTCATTGTCGTTTACCCCTTTGGATTTCCACTGGTCCTAGCCCGTTTCTTGAATTTCCTCGGGCAGGAAATCCAGTTGTTTGACCTTTTGACCGAGCGATCAAGGAACTTTTTCTTTTCTCTTCTGGATTTCCGCAAGCGCGGAATCAAGTTGTTTGACCCTCTGGCCGGGCGGTCAAGGTCCTTTTGTTTTTCCCTTTTGAGTTTTCGCGGGCGCGAAATCTCTTTGTTCACCCTTGGTCCATGCGGATCGGGCCCTGCTTTGCTTGATAATTATTCTATTTTGTCATGCCCCCTTTTTTTCTTGGGCTTGTATCCCCAACTACTCGGTTGACAACCGTCACGCTGTCAGGCGGCTGGGTAGACAAGACTTGATTAGCTTGTCGTATCCCGTCTCTGGGTTGATAACCTCATAATCCGGCTGATGAGTCTGACAACTTATCATTTTCTTGCCAGTGCTTTCTTCTATTTCTATTTTCAGCATTAGCATTAGTTTCGCATCGGCTTTCAGCATCAGCTCTTGCATTGGCATCTTGCATCAGAATTACATCCCCAGCATTTAGATCAGTAGGTGCACACATTTTGAATTTGCATTTGCACTTGGCAACAAGTCATGATTTTCGATGCATCCGCCGAATAACTGACTTACCGCCTACAACAAACACCATCCTTCTGTAACCTCAAAATGGGGGTATCTTGTCAACCCTGAGCATCGATCTTGGTTCCCTTCGTCCCTCGACCTCACTCAGGGAGGGGCATCTGTAGACACCCCCGATTTTGAGGTGACTCATTAATAAGGCTCCAATTGATGCTTTGGATGTGACTGATCCTTGAGCCAACTCCAAACTCATAGCAAGCCTGCAGCCCAGTTAGAAAATTAGACAAGTAAGGGAGAGCACCTACCTAGCACACCTAGCTAACACACTTCCCTAGCACACCTAGCTAGCACATTTCCCTAGCACACCTAGCTAGCACACCTCCCTAGCACACATAGGAGGCGCACATCCCAGGTGCACATAGCTGGTGCACCAACCTGGCGCACAGCCACTTCGCAGGCTGGCTTTCCACCTCCCATGGCTGTTACCTCTAGCAACGAATATGCCATGGAATCTTCCAGGCTTTTCGTCTACGAGGCTCTTCCTCTTCCCATGTGTTACCCATGAGAAAATCCTATATAAGGACCCCCATAGGTAGCCATAGGAAGAGGTTAGAAATCCTGAGCTGAAGTTAGAAACACAGAATTCTACAATTCTGCTCTGAGCCAGCTTCCTGCACGAGTTTCTCCTTCCGTCTAGCAACCTATATTCGTTCTTTGGAGCACTCCCTTGCGTCCTAAAGCCTCCTTGGTCCTTCCAAAGCAACAATGATCTCTTTATTTTTGATACTTCAAGAAGGAACATCTTGAGAAATAGGCGCACTACCTCTTCTTTCTCTTTTGAATCTCATTTCAGAATCATGATAAAACATGCTTGAAATCGTATATGGTGATCTGATTTGTCTGTGTTTTTATAAAGTTTTATGATAAACATGCTTGCTCTTTATGCAAAATAATCTCCATGCTAATCTATACATTTGATTCTAGTGTAAAATCTGCATGAGCTATCTTTTTTACTGTTTCCTTGCACAGCATTTTGCCATATATGTTTTGCACATAAAGACATGCTTATGATTGTCATTTACATATGTTCTGATTGGCAATATCCAGATCATGTTTGCTTTGGCATTTTGCATGTTTTCATACATGAACCCATCACCTTGCTTTGGTTTCAAATGCATGATTTACATGATGATCCTTGATCCTATGCATCCACACCATATTTCCAGTT
>JAMKQA010002151.1:0-22626 GCA_024699735.1 Posidonia australis | reverse complement strand
TATAATTCTTGGTGTCTTTGTGTTGAATGTTTGTATGCTAAATCTTAAGTACTTTCAGATTGCATAACTAATTACCAAGAATTAATTAAAACCGGAAAATTTCTATTCACCCCCCCCTCTAGAGAAGCTTTACTATCCAACAATGATCCCATCCGTCAGGATAGGATCTCGTAGGCGAGTGGGAATGCCTTAATCCCATCCATAAGGATAGGACCCGATCCCATCCGTTCGGATTGGATCACACAAGCTAGAGAGAATGCCTTAATCCCATCCGTCTGGATAGGACCCGATCCCATCCGTCCAGATTGGATCTCACAAGCGGGAGAGAATGCCATAATCCCATCCGTCTGGATAGGACCTAATCCCATCCGTCCGGATTGGATCTCATAAGCGTGAGAGATTGCCTTAATCCCATCTGTCAGGATAGGACCCAATGCCATCTGCCCGGATAGGATCTCACTGGCAGGAGAGAATGCCATAATCCCATCCGTCTGATAGGACCCTATCCTATCTGTCCAGATTGGATCTCACAGGTGAGAGAAAATGCCTTAATCCCATCCGTCTGGATAGGACCCGATCCCATCTGTCTGGATTGGATCACACAGGCAAGAGAGAATGCCTTAATCCCATCCATCCGGATTGGATCTCACAAGCAGGAGAGAATGCCTTAATCCCACCTGTCTAGATAGGACCCGATCCTATCCGTCCGGATTGGATCTAACAGGCGAGATAGAATGCCTTCATCCCATCTGTCTGGATAAGACCCGATCCTATATGTCCGGATTGGATCTCACAAGCAAGAGAGAATGCCATAATCCCATCCATCTAGATAGGATCCGATCCTATCCGTCCGGATTGGATCTCTCAGGCGAGAGAGAATGACTTAATCCCTTCTGTCTGGATAGGACACGATCCCATCCGTCCGAATTGGATCTTACAGGCGAGAGAGAATGCCATAATCCCATCCGTTCAGATAGGACCTGATCCCATCCGTCCGGATTGGATCTCACAGGCGGGAGAGAATGCCTTAATCCCACCTGTGTGGATAGGACCCGATCCTATCCGTCCGGATTGGATCTCACTAGTGAGAGAGAATGCCTTCATCCCATCTATCTGGATTGGACCAGATCCTATCCGTTCGGATTGGATATCACAGGCGAGAGAGAATTCCTTAATCCCATCCGTTTGGGTAGGACCCGATCCTATCCGTCCGTATTGGATCTCACAAGCGAGAGAGAATGCAATAATCCCATCCTTCTGGATAGGAACCGATCCCATTCATCCGAATTGGATCTCACATGCGAGAGATAATGCCATAATCCCGTCTATCTGGATAGGATCTGATCCTATCCGTCCGGATTGGATCTCTCAGGCAAGAGAGAATACCTTAATCCCATCCGTCTAGATAGAACTAGATCCCTTTCGTCCGGATTGGATCTCACAGGTGAGAGAGAATGCCTTAGTCCCAACCATCTAGATAGGACACGATCCCATCCGTCCAGATTGGATCTCACAAGCAGGAGAGATTGCGTTAATCCCATCCGTCTGGATATGACCTGATCCAATCCGTCCGGATTGGATCTCACAAGCAAGAGAGAATGCCTTAATCCCAACCGTTTGGATATGACCCGATCCCATCCGTCCAGATTGGATCTCACAGGCGATGGAGAATGCCTTAATCCCATTGTTAGGATAGGACCCGATCCCATCCATCCGGATTGGATCTCACAGGCAGGAGGGAATGACTTAATCCCATCCGTCTGGATAGGACCCGATCCCATCCGTCTGGATAGGACCCGATCCCATCCGTCCAGATAGGATGTCCCAGGCGAGAGAGAGCCTTAATCCCATCTGTCCTAATAGGACCTGATCCCATCCGTCTGGATAGGATCTCATAGGCGAGAGAGAATGCCATAATCCCATCCATTCGGATAGGACCCCATCCCATCCGTTAGGAATGCATCTCATAGGCGAGAGAGAATGCCTAAATCCCATCCGTCTGCATAGGACCCGATCCCATCCGTCCGGATTGGATGTCACAAGCGAGAGAGAATGCCATAATAACATCCACCTGGATAGGACCCGATCCCATCCGTTCGGATTGGATCTCATAGGCGAGAGAGAATGCCTTAATCCCATCTATCTGGATAAGAACTGAAGCCATCCGTCCGGATTGGATCTCACAGGCGAGAGAGAATGCCTTAATCCCATCTGTCTGGATAGGACCCGATCCAATCCATCCGGATTGGATCTCACAGGCAAGAGAGACTGCACTAATCCCATCCTTCTGGATAGGACCCGATCCCATCCGTCCAGATAGGATCTCATAGGCTAGAGAGAGTGCCTTAATCCCATCCGTCAGGATAGGACCCGATCCCATATGTCTGGTGGGACCCCGATCCCATCTGTCCAGATTGGATCTCATAGGCGGGAGAATGCGTTAATCACATCCATCTGGGTAGGACCCGATCCCATCCGTCCAGATAGGATCTCATAGGCGTGAGAAAGCCATAATCCCATCTGTCTGTATAGGACCCGATCCCATCCATCTCGATAGGCTCTCACAGGCGAGAGAGAATGCCTTAATCCCATCTGTCCTGATATGACCTGATCCCATCCGTCCGTATAGGATCTCATAGGCGAGAGAGAATGTCGTAATCCCATCCATCCGGATAGGACTCGATCCCATCCGTTCAGATTGGATCTCACAGGCGAGAGAGAATGCCTTAATCCCATCCGTCTGGATAGGACCCGATCCCATCCATCCGGATTGGATCTCACAAGCGAGAAAGAATGCCATAATCCCATCCGTCTTGATAGGACCCGATCCCATCCGTCCGGATTGGATCTCACAAGCGGGAGATAATGACTTAATCCCACCTGTCTGAATAGGACCCGATCCTATCCGTTCGGATTGGATCAAACAGGCGAGAGAGAATGCCTTCATCCCATCTGTCTGGATAGGATCTGATCCTATCCGTCCGGATTGGATCTCACAAGCAAGAGAGAATGCCATAATCCCATCCGTCCGGATAGGATCTGATCCTATCCGTCCGAAATGGATCTCTCAGGCGAGAGAGAATGCCCTAATCCCTTATGTCTAGTTAGGACCCGATCCCATCCGTCCGAATTGGATCTAACAGGCGAGAGAGAATGCCATTATCCCATCTGTTCTGATTGGTCCTGATCCCATCCGTCCGGATTGGATCTCATAGGTGGGAGAGAATGCCTTAATCCCACCTGCGTGGATAGGACCCAATCCTATCCGTCCGGATTGGATCTCATAGGCGAGAGAGAATGCCTTCATCCCATCTGTCTGGATAGGACCTGATCCTATCCGTCCGGATTGGATATCACAGGCGAGAGAGAATTCTTTAATCCCATCCGTTTGGATAGGACCCGAACCTATCCGTCCGGATTGGATCTCACAAGCGAGAGAGAATGCCATAATCCCATCCTTCTGGATAGGACCTGATCCCATCCGTCCGGATTGGACCGCACAAGCGAGAGAGAATGCCATAATCCCATCCGTCTGGATAGGATTTGATCCATTCTGTCCGGATTGGATCTCTCAGGCGAGAGAGAATGCCTTAATCCTATCCGTCTAGATAGGACCTGATCCCATCCATCCGGATTGGATCTCACAGGTGAGAGAGAATGCCTTAGTCCCAACCGTCTTGATAGGACACGATCCCATCCGTCTAGTTTGTATCTCACAAGCTGGAGAGATTGCCTTAATCCCATCCGTCAGGATAGGACCAAATCCAATCCGTTCGGATTGGATCTCACAGGCGAGAGAGAATGCCTTAATCATTTCCGTCCGGATAGGACCCGATCCAATCCGTCCGGATAGGATCTCACAGGCTAGAGAGAGTGCCTTAATCCCTTCCGTCTGGATAGGACCCGATCCCATCCGTCTGGATAGGATCGCACAGGCGAGAGAGAATGCTTCAATCCCATCTGTCTGGTAGGATTCGATCTCATCCATCCAGATTGGATCTCACAGGCGATGGAGAAAGCCTTAATCCCATCCGTCAAGGTAGGACCTGATCCCAACCGTCCGGATTGGATCTCACAGGCAGGAGAGAATGCCTTAAACCCATCCGTCTAGATAGGACCTGATCCCTTCCATCTGGATTGGACCCGATCCCATCCATCCAGATAGGATCTCACAGGCGAGAGAGAGCCTTAATCCCATCCGTCCCAATAGGACCTGATCCGATCCATCAGGATAGGATCTCATAGGCGAGAGTGAATGCCATAATCCCATCCATCCGGATAGGACCCGATCCCATCCGTTCAGATTGCATCTCATAGGCGAGAGAGAATGCCTAAAGCCCATCCGTCTGCATAGGACCCAATCCCATCCGTCCGGATTGGATCTCACCAGCGAGAGAGAATGCCATAATCCCATCCGCCTAAATAAGACCCGATCCCATCTGTTCGGATTGGATCTCATAGGCGAGAGAGAATGCCTTAATCCCATCTGTCTGGATAGGAACTAATGCCATCCGTACGGATTGGATCTCAAAGGCGAGAGAGAATGCCTTAATCCCATCCGTCTGGATAGGACCCGATTCAATCCGTCCGGATTGGATCTCACAGGCAAGAGAGACTGCCTTAATCCCATCCTTCAGGATAGGACCCGATCCCATTCGTCTAGATAGGATCTCACAGGCTAGAGAGAGTGCCTTAATCCCATCCGTCAGGATAAGACCCGATCCCATCTGTCTGGTAGGACCCGATCCCATCCGTCCGGATTGGATCTCACATGCAGGAGAGAATGCCTAAATCACATCCGTCTGGATAGGACCCGATCCCATCCGTCCAGATAGGATCACACAGGCGAGAGAGAGGCTTAATCCCATCTGTCTGTATAGGACCCGATCCCATCCATCCGGATTGGATCTCACGGGCGAGAGAGAATGCCTTATTCCCATTTGTCCTGATATGACCTGATCCCATCCGTCCGGATAGGATCACATAGGCAAGAGAGAATGCCTTAATCCCAACCATCCGGATAGGACTTGATCCCATCCGTTCAGATTGGATCTCACAGGCGAGAGAGAATGCCTTAATCCCATCGATAGGGTCGATCCCATCCATCCGGATTGGATCTCACAACCGAGAAAGAATGCCATAATCCCATCCGTCCAGATTGGACCCGATCCCATCCGTTCGGATTGGATCTCATATGCGGGTGAGAATGCCTTAATCCCATCCATCCGGATAGGACCCGATCCCATCCATTCGGATTGGATCTCACAAGCGAGCGAGAATGCCATAATCCCATCCGTCTGAATAGGACCCGATCCCATCCGTCCGGATTGGATCTCATAGGCGAGAGAGAACGCCGTAATCCCATCTGTCTGGATAGGACTCAATGCCATCCGTTCGGATTAGATCTCACAGGCGAGAGAGAATGCCTTAATCCCATCTGTCTGGATAGGACCCTATCCTATCTGTTCGGATTGGATCCCACAGGTGAGAGAAAATGCCTTAATCCCATCCGTCTAGATTGGACCCGATCCCATCCATCCCGATTGGAACACACAGGCGAGAGGGAATGCCTTAATCCCATCCATCCGGATTGGATCTCACTAGCGGGAGAGAAAGCCATAATCCCACTTGTCCGGATAGGACCCGATTTTATCCGTCCGGATTTGATCTAACAAGCGAGAGAGAATGCCTTCATCCCATCTGTCTTGATCGGACCCGATCCAATTCGTCCGGATTGGAACTCACAAGCGAGAGAGAATGCCATAATCCCATCCGTCTGGATAGGATCTGATCCTATCCGTCCGGATTGGATCTCTCAGGCGAGAGAGAATGCCTTAATCCCTTCCGTCTGGATAGGACCCGATCCCTTCCGTCCGAATTGGATCTTACAAGCGAGAGAGAATGCCATAATCCCATCCGTTCAGATTGGACCTGATCCCATCCGTCCGGATTGGATCTCACAGGCGGGAGAGAATGCCTTAATCCCACCTGTGTGGATAGGACCCGATCCTATCTGTCCGGATTGGATCTCACAGGCGAGAGAGAATGCCTTCATCCCATATGTCTGGATAGGACCTGATCCTATCCGTCTGGATTGGATATCACAGGCGAGAGAGAATTCTTAAATCCCATCCGTTTGGATAGGACCCGATCCTATCCGTCCGGATTGGATCTCACAAGCGAGAGAGAATGCCATAATCCCATCCTTCTGGATAGGACCCGATCCCATCCGTTCGGATAGGACCCGATCCCATCCGTCCGGATAGGACCTCACAAGCGAGAGAGAATGCCATAATCCCATCCGTCTGGATAGGATCTGATCCATTCCGTCCGGATTGAATCTCTCAGGCGAGAGAGAATGCCTAAATCCCATCTGTCTAGATAGGACCTGATCCCATCCGTCCGGATTTGATCTCAAAGGTGAGAGAGAATGCCTTAGTCCCAACCGTCTAGATAGGACAGGATCCCATCCGTCCAGATTGGATCTCACAAGCAGGAGAGATTGCCATAATCCCATCCGTCAGGATAGGACCTGATCCAATCCGTCCGGATTGGATCTCACAGGCGAGAGAGAATGCCTTAATCCCATTCGTCTGGATAGGACCCGATCCCATCCGTCCGGATAGGATCTCACAGGCTAGAGAGAGTGACTTAATCCCTTCCGTCAGGATAGGACCCGATCCCATGCATCTGGATAGGATCGCACAGGCGAGAGAGAATGCTTCAATCCCATCTGTCTGGTAGGACCCGATCCCATCCGTCCAGATTGGATCTCACAGGCGATGGAGAAAGCCTTAATCCCATCCGTCCGGATTGTATCTCACAGGCAGGAGAGATTGCCTTAAACCGATCCGTCTGGATAGGACCCGATCCCTTCCATCCAGATAGGATCTCACAGGCGAGAGAGAGCCTTAATCCCATCCGTCCTAATAGGACCTATTCCCATCCATCAGGATAGGATCTCATAGGCGAGAGTAAATGCCATATTCCCATCCATCCGGATAGGTCCCGATCCCATCCGTCCGGATTGCATCTCATAGGCGAGAGAGAATGCCTAAATCCCATTCGACTGCATAGGACCCGATCCCATCCGTCTGGATTGGAACTCACCAGCGAGAGAGAATGGCATAATCCCATCCGCCTAGATAGGACCCGATCCCATCCGTTTGGATTGGATCTCATAGACGAGAGAGAATGTCTTAATCCCATCTGTCTGGATAGGAACTGATGCCATCCGTCCGGATTGGATCTCAAAGGCGAGAGAGAATGCCTTAATCCCATTCGTCTGGATAGGACCCGATCCAATCCGTCTGGATTGGATCTCACAGGCAAGAGAGACTGCCTTAATCCCATCCTTCTGGATAGGACCCGATCCCATTCGTCTAGATAGGATCTCACAGGCTAGAGAGTGTGCCTTAATCCCATCCGTCAGGATAAGACCCGATCCCATCTGTCTGGTAGGACCCGATCCCATCCGTCCGGATTGTATCTAACAAGCAGGAGAGAATGCCTTAATCACATCCGTCTGGATAGGACCCGATCCCATCTGTCTAGATAGGATCTCACAAGCGAGAGAGAGCCTTAATCCCATCTGTCTGTATAGGACCCAATCCCATCCATCCGTATAGGATGTCAAAGGCGAGAGAGAATTCCTTAATCCCATCTGTCCTGATATGACCTGATCCCATCCGTCCGGATAGGATCACATAGGCGAGAGAGAATGCCTTAATCCCATCCATCCGGATAGGACTCGATCCCATCCGTTCAGATTGGATCTCACAGGCGAGAGAGAATGCCTTAATCCCATCTGTCTGGATAGGACCGATCCCATCCGTCCGGATTGGATCTCACAAGCGAGAAAGAATGCCATAATCCCATCCGTCTGGATAGTACCCGATCCCATCCGTTCGGATTGGATCTCATAGGCGTGGGAGAAGGCCTTAATCCCATCTATCCGGATAGGACCCGATCCCATCCATTCGGATTGGATCTCACAAGCAAGCGAGAATGCCATAATCCCATCCGTCTGAATAGGAGCCGATCCCATCCGTCCGGATTGGATCTCATAGGCGAGTGAGAATGTCGTAATCCCATCTGTCTGGATAGGACCCAATGCCATCCGTCCGGATTGGATCTCACAGGCGAGAGAGAATGCCTTAATCCCATCTGTCTGGATAGGACCCTATCCTATCTGTCCGGAATGGATCACACAGGTGAGAGAAAATGCCTTAATCCCATCTGTCTGGATAGGACCCGATCCCATCCGTCCCGATTGGAACACACAAGCGAGAGAGAATGCCTTAATCGCTTCCGTCTGGATTGGATCTCACTAGCGGCAAAGAATGCCTTAATCCCACTTGTCTGGATAGGACCCGATTTTATCCATCCGGATTGGACCTAACAAGCGAGAGAGAATGCCTTCATCCCATCTGTCTTGATCGGACCCGATCCTATTCGTCCGGATTGGATCTCAAAAGCAAGAGAGAATGCCATAATCCCATCTGTCTGGATAGGATCTGATCCTATCCGTCTGGATTGGATCTCTCAGGCGAGAGAGAATGCCTTAATCCCATCCGTCTGGATAGGACCCGATCCCATCCGTCCGAATTGGATCTTACAGGCGAGAGAGAATGCTATAATCCCATCCGATCAGATAGGACCTGATCCTATCTGTCCGAATTGGATATCATAGGTGGGAGAGAATGCCTTAATCCCACCTGTGTAGATAGGACCCGATCCTATCCGTCCGGATTGGATCTCACAGGCGAGAGAGAATGCCTTCATCCCAACTATCTGGATTGGACTTGATCCTATCCGTCCGGATTGGATATCACAGGCGAGAGAGAATTCCTTAATCCCATCCGTTTGGGTAGGACCCGATCCTTTCCGTCCGGATTGGATCTCACAAGCGAGAGAGAATGCCATTACCCATCCTTCTGGATAGGACCCGATCCCATTCGTCCGGATTGGACCTCACATGCGAGAGAGAATGCCATAATCCCATCTGTTTCGATAGGATCTGATCCTATCTGTCCGGTTTGGATCTCTCAGGCGAGAGAGAATACCTTAATCCCATCCGTCTAGATAGGACCTGATCCCTTCCGTCCGGATTGGATCTCACAGGTGAGAGAGAATGCCTTAGTCCCAACCATCTAGATAGGACACGATCCCATCCGTCCAGATTGGATCTCACGAGAAGGAGAGATTGCGTTAATCCCATCCGTCTGGATAGGACCTGATCCAATCTGTCCGGATTGGATCTCACAGGCGAGAGAGAATGCCTTAATCCCAACCGTCAGGATAGGACCTGATCCCATCCGTCTAGATTGGACCTCACAGGCGATGGAGAATGCCTTAATCCCATCCGTCAGGATAGGACACGATCCCATTTGTCCGGATTGGATCTCACAGGCAGGAGGGATTGACTTAATCCCATCCGTCTGGATAGGACCCGATCCCATCCGTCTAGATAGGATGTCACAGGCGAGAGAGAGCCTTAATCCCATCTATCCTAATAGGACCTGATCCCATCCGTCCGGAAAGGATCTCATAGGCGAGAGAGAATGCCATAATCCCATCCATTCGGATAGGACCCCATCCCATCCGTTAGGAATGCATCTCGTAGGCGAGGGAGAATGCCTAAATCCCATCCGTCTGCATAGGACCCGATCCCATCCGTCCGGATTGGATGTCACAAGCGAGAGAGAATGCCATAATCCCATCCGCCTGGGTAGGACCCGATCCCATCCGTTCGGATTGGATCTCATAGGCGAGAGAGAATGCCTTAATCCCATCTGTCTGGATAGGAACTGATGCCATCCGTCCGGATTGGATCTCACAAACGAGAGAGAATGCCTTAATCCCATCTGTCTAGATAGGACCCGATCCAATCCGTCCGGATTGGATCTCATAGGCAAGAGAGACTGCCTTAATCCCATCCTTCTGGATAGGACCCGATCCCATCCGTCCAGATAGGATCTCACAGGCTAGTGAGATTGCCTTAATCCCCTCCGTCAGGATAGGACCCGATCCCATCTGTCTGGTAGGACCCGATCCCATCTGTCCGGATTGGATGTCACAGGCAGGAGAGAATGCGTTAATCACATCTGTTTGGATAGGACCCGATCCCATCCGTCCAGAAAGGATCTCACAGGCGAGAGGGAGCCTTAATCCCATCTGTCTGTATAGGACCCGATCCCATCCATCCAGATAGGATCTCACAGGCGAGAGAGAATGCCTTAATCCCATCCGTCTGGATAGGACCCGATCCAATCCGTCCGGATTGGATCTCACATGCAAGAGAGACTACCTAAATCCCATCCTTCTGGA
This sequence comes from Posidonia australis, assembly GCA_024699735.1. NCBI lineage: Eukaryota > Viridiplantae > Streptophyta > Magnoliopsida > Alismatales > Posidoniaceae > Posidonia > Posidonia australis. The sequence continues at coordinate 12,297 of JAMKQA010002151.1, read as the reverse complement.
TAGGACCCGATCCCATCCGTCAAGATAGGACCCGATCCCATCCGTCAAGATAGGATCTCACAGGCTAGAGAGAGTGCCATAATCCCATCTGTCAGGATAGGACCCGATCCCATCTGTCTGGTAGGACCCAATCCCATCCGTCCGGATTGGATCTCACAAGCAGGAGAGAATGCCTTAATCACATCCGTCTGGATAGGACCCGATCCCATCCGTCCAGATAGGATCTCACATGCGAGAGAGAGCCTTAATCCCATCTGTCTGTATAGGACCCGATCCCATCCATCCGAATAGGATCTCACAGGCGAGAGAGAATGCCTTAATCCCTTCTGTCCTGATATGACCTGATCCCTTCCGTCCAGATAGGATCTTATAGGCGAGAGAGAATGCCTTAATCCCATCCATCCAGATAGGACTCGATCCCATCCGTTCAGATTGGATCTCACAGGCGAGAGAGAATGAGTTAACCCATCCGTCCGGATTGGATCTCACAAGCGAGAAAGAATGCCATAATCCCATCCGTTCGGATTGGATCTCATAGGCGGGTGAGAATGCCTTAATCCCATCCATCCGGATAGGACTCGATCCCATCCATTCGGATTGGATCTCACAAGCGAGCGAGAATGCCATAATCCCATCCGTCTGAATAGGACCCGATCCCATCCGTCCGGATTGGATCGCGTTGGCGAGAGAGAACGCCGTAATCCCATCTGTCTGGATAGGACCCAATGCCATCCGTCCGGATTGGATCTCACAGGCGAGAGAGAATGCCTTAATCCCATCTCTCTGGATAGGACCCTATCCTATCTGTCCGGATTGGATCTCATAGGTGAGAGAAAATGCCTTAATCCCATCCGTCTAGATAGGACCCGATCCCATCCGTCCCGATTGGAACACACAGGCGAGAGAGAATGCCTTAATCCCATCCGTCCGGATTGTATCTCACTAGCGGGAGAGAATGCCTTAATCCCACCTGTCTGGATAGGACCCAATTTTATCCGTCCGGATTGGATCTAACAAGCGAGAGAGAATGCGTTCATCCCATCTGTCTTGATAGGACCCGATCTTATTCGTCCGGATTGGATCTCACAAGCGAGAGAGAATGCCATAATCCCATCCGTTTGGATAGGATCTGATCCTATCCGTCCGGATTAGATCTCTCACGCGATAGAGAATGCCTTAATCCATTCCGTCGGGATAGGACCCAATCTCATCTGTCCGAATTGGATCTTACAGGCGAGAGAGAATGACTTAATCCCATCCGTTCAGATAGGACCTTATCCCATCCTTCCGGATTGGATCTCACAGGCGGGAGAGAATGCCTTAATCTCACCTGTGTGGATAGGACCTGATCCTATCCGTTCGGATTGGTTCTCACAGGCGAGAGAGAATGCCTACATCCCATCTGTCTGGATGGGACCTGATCCTATCCGTCCGGATTGGATCTCACAGGCGAGAGAGAATTCCTTAGACCCATCCGTCTGGAAAGGACCCGATCCCATCCGTCGGGTTGGATCGCACAGGCGAGAGAAAATGCCGTAATCCCATCCTTCTGGATAGGACCCGAACCCATCCGTCCAGATTGGACCTCACAAGCGCGTGAGAATGCCATAATCCCATCCGTCTGGATAGGATCTGATCCTATCCGTCCGAATTGGATCTCACAGGCAAGAGAGAATGCCTTAATCCCATCCGTCTAGATTGGACCTGATCCCATCCGTCCGGATTGGATCTCACAGGCAAGAGAGAATGCCTTAATCCCATCCGTCTAGATTGGACCGGATCCCATCCGTCCGGATTGGATCTCTCAGGTGAGAGAGAATGCCTTAATCCCAACCGTCTAGATAGGACACGATACCATCCGTCCAGATTGGATCTCACAAGCAGGAGAGAATGCCTTAATCCCATCCATCAGGAAAGGACCCGATCCAATCCGTCTGGATTGGATCTCACAGGGGAGAGAGAATGCCTTAATCCCATCCGTCTGGATAGGACCCGATCCCATCTGTCCGGATAGGATCTCATAGGCTAGAGAGAGTGCCTTAATCCCTACCGTTAGGATAGGACCCGATCCCATCCGTCTGGATAGGATCACACAGGCGAGAGAGAATGCTTTAATCCCATCTGTCTGGTACGACCCGATCCCATTCGTCCAGATTGGATCTCATAGGCGAGAGAGAATGCCTTAATCCCATCTGTCTGGATAGGACCCGATCCAATCCGTCCGGATTGGATCTCACAGGCAAGAGAGACTGCCATAATCCCATCCTTCTAGATAGGACCCGATCCCATTCGTCCAGATAGGATCTCACAGGCTAGAGAGAGTGCCTTAATCCCATCCGTAAGGATAGGACCCTATCCCATCTGTCTGGTAGGACCCGATCCCATCCGTCTGGATTGGATCTCACAGGTAGGAGAGAATGCCTTAATCATATCCGTCGGGATAGGACCCGATCCCTTCCATCCAGATAGGATCTCACAGGCGAGAGAGAGCCTTAATCCCATCTGTCTGTATAGGACCCGATGCCATCCATCCGGATTGGATCTCATAGTTGAGAGAGAATGCCTTTATCCCATCTGTCCTAATATGACCTGATCCCATCCATCCGCATAGGATAACATTGGCGAGAGAGAATGCCTTAATCCCATCCATCTGGATAGGACTCGATCGCATCCGTTCGGATTGGATCTCACAGGCGAGAGAGAATGCCTTAATCCCATCCGTCTGGATAGGACCCGATCCCATCCGTCTGGATTGGATCTCACAAGCAAGAAAGAATGCAATAATCCCATCCGTCTAGATAGGACCCGTTCCCCTCCGTCCGGTGTGGATCTCACAAGCGGGAGAGAATGCCATAATCCCACCTGTCTGGATAGGACCCGATCCTAACCGTTCGGATTGGATCTAACAGGCGAGAGAGAATGCCTTCATCCCATCTGTCTGGATAGGACCCGATCCTATCCATCCGGATTGGATCTCACAAGCGAGAGAGAATGCCATAATACCATCCGTCTCGATAGGATCTGATCCTATCTGTCCAGATTGGATCTCTCAGACGAGAGAGAAGTCCCTAATCCCTTCCTTCTAGATAGTACCCGATCCCATCCGTCCGAATTGGATCTCACAGGCGAGAGAGAATGCCATAATCCCATCCATTCTGATTGGACCTAATCCCATCCATCCGGATTGGATCTCATAGGCAGGAGAGAAAGCCTTAATCCCACCTGTGTGGATAGGACCCGATCCTATCCGTCCGGATTGGATCTCAAAGGCGAGAGAGAATGCCTTCATCCCATCTGTCTGGATAGGACCTGATCCTATCCGTCCAGATTGGATATCACTGGCGAGAGAGAATTCTTTAATCCCATCTGTTTGGATAGGACCCGATCCTATCCGTTCGGATTGGATCTCACAAGCGAGAGAGAATGCCATAATCCCATCCTTCAGGATAGGACCCGATCCCATCAGTCCGTATTGGACCTCACAAGCGAGAGAGAAAGCCATAATCCCATCTATCTGGATAGGATCTGATCCTTTCCGTCCGGATTGGATCTCTCAGGCGAGAGAGAATGCCTTAATCCCATCCGTCTAGATAGGACCTGATCCCATCCGTCCAGATTGGATCTCACAGGTGAGAGATATTGCCTTAGTCCCAACCGTCAAGGTAGGACATGATCCCATCCGTCCAGATTGGATCTCACAAGCAGGAGAGATTGCCTTAATCCCTACCGTTAGGATAGGACCCGTTCCATTCCGTCCAAATTGGATCTCACCGGCGAGAGAGAATGCCTTAATCCCATCTGTCCTAATAGGACCTGATCCCATCCATCAGGATAGGATCTCATAGGCGATAGTGAATGCCATAATCCCATCCATTCGGATAGGACCCGATCCCATCCGTTCGGATAGCATCTCATAAGCGAGAGAGAATGCCTAAATCCCATCCGTCTGCATAGGACCCGATCCCATCCGTCCGGATTGGATCACACAAGCGAGAGAGAATGCCATAATCCCATCTGCCTGGATTGGACCCGATCCCATCCGTTCAGATTGGATCTCATAGGCGAGAGAGAATGCCTTAATCCCATCTGTCTGGATAGGAACTGATGCCATCCGTCCGGATTGGATCTCACAGGCGAGAGAGAATGCCTTAATCCCATCCGTTTGGATAGGAACCGATCCAATCCGTCCGGATTGGATCTCACAGGCAAGAGAGACTGCCTTAATCCCATCCTTCTGGATAGGACCCGATCCCTTCTGTCCAGGTAGGATCTCACAGGCTAGAGAGAGTGCATTAATCCCATCCGTCAGGATAGGACCCGATCCCATCTGTCTGGTAGGACCCGATCCCATCCGTCCGGATTGGATCTCACAGGCAAAAGAGAATGCCTTAATCACATCCGTCTGGATAGGACCCGATCCCATCCGTCCAGATAAGATCTCACAGGTGAGAGAGAGCCTTAAACCCTTTGGTCTGTGTAGGACCCGATCCCATCCATCCGGATAGGATCTCACAGGCGAGAGAGAATGCCTTAATCCCATCTGTCCTGATATGACCTGATCACATCCGTTCGGATAGGATCTCATAGGCAAGAGAGAATGCCTTAATCCCATCCATCCGGATAGGACTCGATCCCATCCGTTCGGAATGGACCTCACAGGCGAGAGAGAATGCCTTAATCCCATCCGTCTGGATAGGACCCGATCCCATCCATCCGGATTGGATCTCACAAGCGAGAAAGAATGCCATAATCCCATCCGTCTGGATAGGACCCGATCCCATTCGTCCGAATTGGATCTCATTGGCGGGAGACAATGCCTTAATCCCATCCATCCTGATAGGACCCGATCCCATCCATTCGGATTGGATCTCACAAGCAAGCGAGAATGCCATAATCCCATCCATCTGAATAGGACCCGATCCCATCCATCAGGATTGGATCTCATAGGCGAGAGAGAATGCCTTAATCCCATATGTCTGGATAGGACCCAATGCCATCCGTCCGGATTGGATCTCACAGCTGAGAGAGAATGCCTTAATACCATTTGTCTGGATAGGACCCTATCCTATCAGACCTGATTGGATCTCACAGGTGAGAGAAGGTGCCTTAATCCCTTACGTCTGGATAGGATCCGATCCCATCTGTCCTGAATGGATCACACAGGCGAGAGAGAATGCCTTAATCCCATCCATCTGGATTGGATCTCACAAGCAGGAGAGAATGCCTTAATCCCTCAAGTCTGGATAGGACCCGATTTTATCAGTCCGGATTGGATCTAACAGGCGAGAGAGAATGCCTTAATCCCTTCCGTCGGGATAGGACTCGATCCCATTCGTCCGAATTGGATCTTACAGGCGAGAGAGAATGCCTTAATCCCATCCGTTCAGATAGGACCTGATCCCATCCTTCCGGATTGGATCTCACAGGCGGGAGAGAATGCCGTAATCCCTCCTATGTGGATAGGACCGGATCCTATCCATCCGGATTGGATCTCACAGGTGAGAGAGAATGCCTTAATCCCATCCGTTCAGATAGGACATGATCCCATCCTTTCGGATAGGACCTGATCCCATCCGTCCGGATCAGATCTCACAAGCGGGAGAGAATGCATTAATCCCACCGATGTGGATAGGACTCGATCCTATCCGTCCAAATAGAATCTCACTAGCGAGAGAGAATGCCTTCATCCCATCTGTTTGGATAGGACCCGATCCTATCCGTCCGGATTGGATCTCACAGGAGAGAGAGAATTCCATAATCCCAACCCTCTGGATAGGACCTGATCCCATCCATCCTGATTGGATCTCACAAGCGAGCGGGAATGCCTTAATCACATCCTTCTAGATTGGACCCTATCCTATCCGTCCGAATTGGATCTCACAGGCGAGGGAGAATGCCTTAATCCCGTCCATCTGGATAGGATCTGATCCAATCTATCTGGATTGGAACCCGAAGGCGAGGAGAATGCCTTAATCCCTTCTGTCTGGATAGGACCCGATCCTATCCGTCCAGATTGGATCTTACAGGCGAGGGTGAATGCCATAATCCCATCCGTCTGGATAGGACCCGATCCAGTCCGTCTGTATTGGATCTCACAGGCGAGAGAGAATGCCTTAATCCCATCCGTCCGGATTGGATCTCGCAAACGGGAGAAAATGCCTTAATCTCACCTGGTTGGATAGGACCTGATCCTATCCATTCGAATTGGATCTAATAGGCGAGAGAGAATGCCTTCATCTCATCTGTCTGGATAGGGCCCGATTCTATCCGTCCAGAATGGATCACACAAACGAGAGTGAATGCCAAAATCCCATCCGTTTGGATAGGATCTGATCCTATCCGTCCGTATTGGATCTCACAGGAGAGAGAGAATGCCTTAATCCCATTCGTCTGGATAGGACCCGATCCCATCCGTCAGGGTAGGATCTCACTGGTTAGAAAGAGTTCCGTAATCCCATCCGTCAGGATAGGACCCGATCCCTTCCGTTCGGATTGGATCTCATAGGCGAGAGAGAATGCTATTATCCCATCTGTCTGATAGGACCCGATCCCATCCGTCCGGAATGGATCTCACAAGCGGGAGAGAATGCCTTAATCCCACCTATTTAGATAGGACCCGATCCTATCCATCCGGATTGGATCTAACCGGCGAGAGAGAATGCCTTCATCCCATCTGTCTGGATAGGATCCGATCCTATCCGTCCTGATTGTATCACCAAATTGAGAGAGAATGCCATAATCGCATCCGTCTGGATCGGATCTGATCCTATCCATCCGGTTTGGATCTCTCAAGCGAGAGAGAATGCCTAAATCCCATCTGTCTGGATTAGTCTCGATCCTATCCGTCTGGATTGGATTTCACAGGCGAGAGAGAATGCCTTAATCCCATCCATTCGGATTGGACCTGATCCCATCCGTCCGGATCAGATCCCACAGGCAGGAGAGAATGCATTAATCCCACCGGTGTGGATACGACCCGATCCAATCCGTCCAAATAGAATCTCACAAGCGAGAGAGAATGCCTTCATCCCATCCGTCAAGATAGGACCCGATCCAATCCGTCCGGATTGGATCTCACCGGCAAGAGAGACTGCCTTAATCCCATCCTTCTGGATAGGACCCGATCCCTTCCGTCCCGGTAGGATCTCACAGGCTAGAGAGAGTGCGTTAATCCCATCCGTTAGGATAGGACCCGATCCCATCTGTCTGGTAGGTCCCGATCCCATCTGTCCGGATTGGATCTCACAGGCAGGAGAGAATGCCTTAATCACATCCGTCTGGATAGGACCCGATTCCATCCGTCCAGATAGGATATCACAGGCGAGAGAGAGCCTTAATCCCTTCGGTCTGTATAGGACCCGATCCCATCCATCCGGATAGGATCTCACAGGCGAGAGAGAATGCCTTAATCCCATCTGTCCTGATATGACCTGATCACATCCGTTCGGATAGGATCTCATAGGCGAGAGAGAATGCCTTAATCCCATCCATCCGGATAGGACTCGATCCCATCCGTTCGGAATGGATCTCACAGGCGAGAGAGAATGCCTTAATCCCATCCGTCGGGATAGGACCCGATCCCATCCGTCCGGATTGGATCTCACAAGCGAGAAAGAATGCCATAATCCCATCCGTCTGGATAGGACCCGATCCCATTCGTCCGGATTAGATCTCATAGGCGGGAGAGAATGCCTTAATCCCATCCATCCGGATAGGACCCGATCCCATCCATTCGGATTGGATCTCACAAGAAAGCGAGAATGCCATAATCCCAACTGTCTGAATAGGACCCGATCCCATCCGTCAGGATTGGATCTCATAGGAGAGAGAGAATGCCATAATCCCATCTGTCTGGATAGGACCCAATACCATCCGTCCGGATTGGATCTCACAGCCGAGGGAGAATGCCTTAATACCATTTGTCTGGATAGGACCCTATCCTATCAGACCGGATTGGATCTCATAGGTGAGAGAAGATGCCTTAATCCCTTACGTCTGGATAGGATCCGATCCCATCCGTCCCGAATGGATCACACAGGCGAGAGAGAATGCCTTAATCCCATCCGTCCGGATTGGATCTCACAAGCACGAGAGAATGCCTTAATCCCACCAGTCTGGATAGGACCCGATTTTATCAGTCCGGATTGGATCTAACAGGCGAGAGAGAATGCCTTAATCCCTTCCATCGGGATAGGACTCGATCCCATTCGTCCGAATTGGATCTTACAAGCGAGAGAGAATGCCTTAATCCCATCCATTCAGATAGGACCTGATCCCATCCTTTCGGATTGGATCTCACAGGCGGGAGAGAATGCCTTAATCCCACCTGTGTGGATAGGACCTGATCCTATCCGTCCGGATTGGATCTCACAGGCGAGAGAGAATGCCTTAATCCCATCCGTTTGGATAGGACCTGATCCCATCCGTTCGGATAGGACCTAATCCCATCCGTCCAGATCAGATCTCACAAGCGGGAGAGAATGCATTAATCCCACCGATGTGGATAGGACCCGATCCTTTCCGTCTAAATAGAATCTCACTAGTGAGAGAGAATGCCTTCATCCCATCTGTTTGGATAGGACCCGATCCTATCCGTCCGGATTGGATTTCACAGGCGAGAGAGAATTCCAACCCTCTGGATAGGACCTGATCCCATCCATCCGGATTGGATCTCACAAGCGAGCAAGAATGCCTTAATCACATCCTTCTTGATTGGACCCTATCCTATCCTTCCGAATTGGATCTCACAGGCGAGGGAGAATGCCTTAATCCCATCCGTCTGGATAGGATCTGATCCAACCTATCTGGATTGGAACCCGAAGGCGAGGAGAATGCCTTAATCCCATCAGTCTGGATAGGACCCGATCCTATCCGTCCTGATTGGATCTCACAGGCGAGGGTGAATGCAATAATCCCATCTGTCTGGATAGGACCCGATCCAATCCGTTTGTATTGGATCTCATAGGCGAGAGAGAATGCCTTAATCCCATCTGTCCGGATTGGATCTCGCAAACGGGAGAGAATTCCTTAATCCCACCTGGTTGGATAGGACCAGATCCTATCCATTCGAATTGGATCTAATAGGCGAGAGAGAATGCCTTCATCTCATCGGTCTGGATAGGGCCCGATTCCATCCGTCCGGAATGGATCACATAAGCGAGAGTGAATGCCAAAATCCCATCCGTTTGGATAGGATCTGATCCTATCCGTCCGTATTGGATCTCACAGGCGAGAGAGAATGCCTTAATCCCATCCGTCTGGATAGGATCCGATCCTATCCGTCCTGATTGTATCACCCAAGTGAGAGAGAATGCCATAATCCCATCCGTCTGGATAGGATCTGATCCTATCCATCCAGTTTGGATCTCTCAACGAGAGAGAATGCCTAAATCCCATCTGTCTGGATTAGTCCCGATCCTATCCGTCCGGATTGGATCTCAATGGCGAGAGAGAATGCCTTAATCCCATCCGTTCAGATAGGACCTGATCTCATCTGTCCGGATCAGATCTCACAGGTGGGAGAGAATGCATTAATCCCACCGGTGTGGATACGACCTGATCCTATCCGTCCAAATAGAATCTCACAAGCGAGAGAGAATGCCTTCATGCCATCTGTTTGGATAGGACCCGATGATATCCGTCCGGATAGGATCTCACAGGCGAGCGAGAATGCCTTAATCCCATCCGTCTGGATTGGATCTCACACGCGGGAGGGAATGCCTTAATCTCACCTGTCTGGATAGGACCCGATCCCATCCGTCCAGATTGGATCTCACAGGCGAGAGAGAATGCCTTAATCCCATCCATCCGGATTGGATCTCACAAGTGGGAGAGAATGCCTTAATCCCACCTGTCAGGATATGAGCCAATCCAATCCCTCCAGATTGGGTCTAACAGGCAAGAGAGAATGCCATCATCCAATCTGTCTGGATAGGACCCGATTCTATTCGTCCGGATTGGATCACACAAGCGAGAGAGAATGCCATAATCCCATCCATTTGGATAGGATCTGATCCTATCCGTCCGGATTGGATCTCTCAGGCGAGAGAGAATGCCTTAATCCCATCCATCTGGATTGGACCCGATCCTATCCGTCTGGATAGGATCTCACAGGCTAGAGAGAGTGCCTTAATCCCATCCGTCAGGATAGGACCCGATCCCTTCCATCCGTATTGGATCTCATAGGCGAGAGAGAATGCTATAATCCCATCTGTCTAATAGGACCCGATCCCATCCGTCCAGATTGGATCTCACAAGCAGGAGAGAATGCCTTATTGCCACCTAATTCGATAGGACCCGATCCTATCTGTCCGGATTGGATCTAACAGGCGAGAGAGAATGCCTTCATCCCATCTGTCTGGATAGGATCTGATCCTATCCGTCCCGATTGGATCACACAAGCGAGAGAGAATGCCATAATCCCATCCATCTGGATAGGTTCTGATACTATCCGTCCGGAATGGATCTCTCAAGCGAGAGAGAATGCCTTAATCCCATCTGTCTGGATTAGACCCGATCCCATCCGTCCGGATTGGATCTCACAGGCGAGAGAGAATGCCTTAATCCTATCCATTCGGATAGGACCTGATCCTATCCGTCCGGATCGGATCCCACAGGCGGGAGAGAATGCCATAATCCCACCTGTGTGGATAGGACCCGATCCTAGTCGTCCAAATTATATCTCACAAGCGAGAGAGAATGCCTTCATCCCATCTATTTGGATAGGATCCGATCCTATCCGTCAGGATTGGATGTCACAGGCGAGAGAGAATTCCGTAACCCCAACCGTCTGGATAGGACCCGATCCCATCCGTCCGGATTGGATCTCACAAGCGAGCGAGAATGCCTTAATCACATCCTTCTAGATTGGACCCGATCCTATCTGTCCGAATTGGATCTTGCAGGCGAGGGAGAATGCCTTAATCCCATCCGTCTGGATAGGATCTGATCCTATCCGTCAAGATTGGAACCCGAAGGCTCGGAGAATGCCTTAATTCCATCCGTCTGGATAGGACCTGATCCAATCCATCAGGATCGGAACCCGAAGGCGAGGAGAATGCCATAATCCCATCTTTCTGGGTAGGATCCGATCCTATCCGTCTGGATTGGATCTCATAGGCGAGTTTGAATGCCATAATCCCATCCGTCTGGATTGGACCCGATCCAATCCGTCTGGATTGGATCTCACAGGCGAGAGAGAATGCCTTAATCCCATCCGTTTGGATAGGACCCGATCCCATCTGTCCGGATAGGATCTCACAGGCTAGAGAGAGTGCCTTAATCCCTACCGTTAGGATAGGACCCGATCCCTTCCGTCTGGATAGGATCTCACAGGCGAGAGAGAATGCTTTAATCCCATCTGTCTGGTAGGACCTGATCCCATTCGTCCTGATTGGATCTCACAGGCGAGAGAGAATGCCTTAATCCCATCTGTCTGGATTGGACTCGATCCAATCCGTCCGAATTGGATCTCACAGGCAAGAGAGACTGCCATGATCCCATCCTTCTGGATAGGACCCGATCCCATCCGTCCAGATTGGATCTCACAGGCTAGAGAGAGTGCCTTAGTCCCTACCGTTAGGATACGACCCGATCCCATCCGTCTAGATAGGATCTCACAAGCGAGAGAGAATGCTTTAACCCCATCTGTCTGGTAGGACCCGATCCCATTCGTCCAGATTGGATCTCATAGGCGAGAGAGAATGCCTTAATCCCATCCGTCTGGATAGGACCCGATCCCATCTGTCCGGAATGGATCTCACAAGCGAGAAAGAATGCCATAATCCCATCCGTCTGGATAGGGCCCGATCCCATTCGTCCGGATTGGATCTCATAGGCGGGAGAGAATGCCTAAATCCCATCCATCCGGATTGGACCCGATCCCATCGATTCGGATTGGATCTCACAAGTAAGCGAGAATGCCATAACCCCATCCATCTGAATAGGACCCGATCCCATTCGTCCAGATTGGATGTCATAGGCGAGAGAGAATGCCTTACTCCCATCTTTCTGGATAGGACCCAATGCCATCCGTTCGGATTGGATCTCACAGGCGAGAGAGAATGCCTTAATCCCATCTGTCTGGATCGGACCCTATCCTATCAGACCGGATTGGATCTCACAGGTGAGTGAAAATACCTTTATCCCATCTGTAACCATGTCGGCGAGGAGATTCCGCAAATGAATGCGAAATTGGTCGGCAAAATCACGTCGAAAAAGCAAAATAAAACGGAGTCGCCACCTAATCTATTATGGAAGACAAGGAAAACCATATACATGAAAAATCATGCAAAAAAC
>JAMKQA010002150.1:0-20590 GCA_024699735.1 Posidonia australis | reverse complement strand
TCTTGTTCATAACACATTATTAGTGTTCCATTTCAAAACTCTTTCCAATTTTTTAAATACCATTTTCCATTTCATTCTTTTCGTTGCAGGACTCTGTTTCCTTGCAACACTTGACCCTCCACTCGGGTCCCAACTCAAGCCATTAAAACCACATTTAAAACCATCAATTGGGTTTTTTGCCCAAAACCACACAAAATCATCTTTTTCATTCGTTTATAGGGTCAAGACCAAAAACCACACCCAAATCCATTAGTTTAGGGTTCCACATGCCTCCATGTTGTTACACAGGGCAAACATCATTCACATAAACCCACCATACCATTAAAACCACTTAACATTCATTAACATTCACATTTTAACATCTCAAATTCAGGGCAAAAACGGCATACCGAATTTTCAATTCGGTATTCCGAAATTCCCTGTTTCGGTATACCGAAAATTTTCGGTATGCCGAAACCCCCTGTTTCGGTCGACCGTGAAATTTCGGTCTACCGAAATCCTACGTTCTGACTTAATCTGCTAGGATTTCGGCATACTGAATAAATTCGGTATACCGAATTCCTCGCCGGCAGGGCACACCCCTGCTCCGCAACGACGGAATTCGTTCAAAGTGGGAGTCCCGATCGGACCCCCTAAATATGGATCATAAATTTCCATAAAATCATGAGGTGTAGACCCTCAAGTCTACTTCAAAATTCCTCAAACTATTCATGATTTCATCAACTACACAAGAAGATATAAATTCGTAAAGGAGACATGCTCAGAATGAAACCTTAAAACACTTAAGGCATAACTCCTCAAAACTCACATAATTCACACAATCTAGCATGATCCTTACACATACACATCATTTAACTCATTTCCATCATTCCTACTATTTTTCTACAATTTTTCATGCATTTCCCTTGATTTTTTTCATGCTTGAGGCATAATCAATAGGAAATATGTAAATGAGGTAGAGACAGAGCCGCGTACCTCCGATGGGGCCCCGGTGGTCCTTCCTACACTTCGGCGAGGCTTCTCCCACCGACGGACGACACCAAAGACTCCTTCCTCAGCTACGTGCACGCCGTTCTTCCTTTCCCTCTTCCTCCTCGCATCACGGCCCCCCGGTCATGGTCGCCTCCACCTCTCCCTCTTATCTCCTCCTCCTCCCGCATCAAGCCAGCCGCCCATCGCGTCGGAGACGACGGCGAAGCACGGGATGCTGGTGGTAGTGGCACAGGCTGGTGGAGGGTTTCTGGGGAAGAAGATGAGTGTCTGTGGGGCTCGTGAATGAGAGTAGAGGAAAAAGAAAGAAAAGAGGAAAGAACGAGCACGCAAACTGAGGCAACTGTGCATCCTCAAATCGGACTCCACATGGTTCCCAAATCACAAGCAGATGCACAGAAAGCCAACCACAACCTTACACAACCAAGAAACAACAGATTATCCATCAATAAACCATTATACAATATTGCAAATAATTACATGGTTTATAATAAAAATGGATAATCAGGCCCAGATGTCACAGATAGATCGGTGATTTTTGGTATGTCATTTTGGTCATTTTTAAGATTTTACTAATTAGCTTGATTTCGATATATCGTGTAATTTCGATATGCCGAAATGTCTTGTTTTAGCCTAATAATAGGTGTGATCTATGAATGATGGATTTTTAGATTAAGACTATTTTCCTAAGGCACTATAGAGGTATTTGGAGATTATTACAAATTGCTAGAGTACAATATATCACAATTATATTACAATTAAATTACAACAAAAACTTGGTGTTCATTTTTCAATACACTTTAGTTGATTTTACACATACGCTCCTTCTTAGTCTATTTCTTGTTTTTTTTTTTGCAAAGTCCATGAAAACTTTTCTTTGACTTATTGAGAAGGTTAGCTTACGAATATTTTTTATTATCATTAAAATTGAGAGTCAGCTAAAAAGTCAACAATCTCTCTCTTTTTTATGATGACAAAGCCACAAATATTTTAAAGTTATAAAAATTAACTTCCCTTAAGATCATACATTATATATGGCGTAAAGAACTCAATGCTTCCATTTACTAATTGTTTTCAATAAAAGAACCCAATGCTCCTCCTTAAAAATATATATCTTTCTCCACCTTTTTGTCAAAATCAAAAAATTGATCTTTCAAATTTAGTATACATTCTATAAATATTCAAGTAAATATTCCATCAATTGATCATAACAATTCTCCCTTTTTGTCATTGGTAAAATTAGTAAAAATTCAAAGATAAAGAACATTCAATAAGCATCAATTTTTATAAGAAAATCAATAAGAATCGCCAAAATCATCTTCATAAGGTAAAGAATATTTAAGTAAGCATTATCTTTTATAGGATATTCAGTAAGAATTATACGAATTATTGGGATCTTTAGACATTTAGATTAACCTTATGAAAGATATTCAATCAATTTCTATAAGATATTTGTAATTTTCGTAATTTTTTAAGATACCAATAGTTAGAGACCAATTGTTAGGTCCATCAAGATCATGAGAGATATATAAAATTATCAAAATCAATTTTTATATCATGGTCAATGAAACATATTTAGAAAGAAAGATATTCAATAGACATCAAAAACATCTTCAATGAATCATTGTAAGCTTTCCCTCAATTCAAGCAAAGGTAAAAACAACCATTCATATTATAGCAAAAATGATGTATCATTGTAGTCACAAAAAGAATATTTAATGAAAATTTTCATAAGATACCAATTGTTAAAATGATCTTCTATAAGAGACAATTGTTGAATTTATGATTTAAAAATCATGCTAAGCACTCCCTCAATTCATGTATGGGTAAAAATGACCATACTTAAAAGCAAAAAATGTGACATTATAAACATAAAACTTAAGTACAAATAATTAGTGCATAAGAACCTTTTTCTTTTTTGTCAGTAAAAAGTTATAACAGGATATTGATTTAATCCATAAAATTGGATTCATAATAGGATAAAATATGTCAATTATGAACAAGAATATTTTAAATTCTTTATTTGGTCCATTTATGTATATATTTAGAGTTTATAAAGTGTCAAATATCAAATTTAAATGAAGTAAATTAAAAAAAATCGATCGATCGGTGAATTTTGGTAGGCCGTGTCAGGAAAATTTGATCATCCGTTTTAAAACAGTACACCAAAACAGGGAATATTCTAGAACGTATTTTAAAAATTATTAAGTGAACTTCTATCCAAATAATTTCATTTTGCAATCAATATTCAAGAAAAACTTACATAGAAACTTAAGACATTCTTTTTCAATGGGATTATCAAAATTTGTCGTTCACTTATAGTTCCATGACCTTTCTCCTTCATTGTGAAATCTAGCACTTATATTAAGTAGAGAATTTGGTACCAACTTTAATTTGGATGCAACAAAATTAATCTTAAGAATTATATTATAATTCTTTTTGGGAATCTATTTTCCTTTCTTAAGGACAAATTCATACTTTTCATTATTTTTAGCTCTAAAAAATCCATTTTCATATAAAATAATCTTTTTATGTGCATTTTCAATTCTATACTTACATCAAGATTTTTCTTTTTGATTGTAAGTTTGCTAACATCATTAGGTAAACTTTCACTTCTGATTTTCAATGATGCAATGATGTTTTCCAAATTATCAATTTTTTCTTTCATAACATTCAAATCATTCTTCAAAGTATTATTTTTTATTTCAAAAGACTTATTCTTATTTTTTAGTTCGTTATTTTCTTTTGAAATGAGCTCTTTCTCAAGAGATATGTTAATAAAACTTTTGTTTGTACTCTTGCGTCTGACATTCAATGATCCATATTTTTAATAAAACTCATTAAAAGCATCAAGTAATTCATCCATAGAAAAATCTTCAATATTATCTAAAGATGATATTTCACAAGATGTAGTCATAAAACACGAGTGAGCTACTTTACCATATGGAGATAAATCTTTATCAGTTGAAGAGTCACTATCATCCTAAGTTGCTTGGAGAGTACTTTTTTATTGATTTTTCTTTTGTTCTTTTTGTTTTTCTTTTGAATTTTTTTTCTTTCAAACACTTCTTAAAGTTATGAGTACCAAAAGCAATATTTTCCTCTTCATCCGAATCATCTGATTCGGCATAAGCTTTTAAAGCAATATTTTTTCGTCGAAAAATTTTCAAATTATTTCTCCTTTATTTGAACTTCATATGATGTCAAATTTTCTATAAGATCTTCAAGGGAATATGTGGAAATATTTTTTATTTCCTTAATGGTGGTGGTTTTCTTTTCTCACTCTAAGGTAAGGGATCTAAGTATTTTTCTAACTAAATCACTTTGAGAAAAACATTTTCTAAGGGGTTGTAAATTATTTGTTATCTCACTGTAGACACCCCAATTTTGCAGGTTTGTAGGTAGTCTCTTCTGGAATGGACTTTTGGTTGGTGGACTCTCAATTACTTTTCCCCAAGACCAACTTGACAACCTAAACCTAATCCAAAACCCTAAACTCAACCCAAAACCCTAAACCTAATTCAAAATCTAATCCAAAACCCTAGAATTAATCCAAATTACTAAAACTAATTCAAAACCTATTCCACAACCCTAGAATTAATTCAAAGCCCTAAAATTAATTCAAAACCCTAAAACTAACCTAAACCTAATCCAAAACCCTAAACTCAACCCAAAACCCTAAACCTAATTCAAAACCTAATCCAAAACCCTAAACTTAATTCAAAACCCTAAACCTAATTCAAAACCCATTCCAAAACCCTAAACCTAATTCAAAACCTAATCTAGAACCCTAAAATTAATTCAAAACCCTAAACCTATCCAAAACCCTAATCCTAACCCTAAACCCTAATCCAAAACCATAATAACCTTTAATCACCTCTAACAACCTATAACAAACCCTAACCACTTTCCAGTCCAACATAACAACCTCTAACCACCTATAATAACTTCTAACAACTTATAACAAACTCTAACCACTTTCCAGTCCACCATGACAACTCATAACAAATCATAACAACCCTAACCACTTCCCACTCCACCATAACAAATCTAACCACTTCCCACTTCACCATAACCACCCATAACAATTCATAACAAACTACCTAGTCATTGTAAGCCTATAAATACCCCCTATTTGCAAGAGAAAAAAGGGAGGGGGAAAAAGGAGAAAAAACTTGCAAAAATTGAGAGGAGAGCCACCAAGGAGTTTCCTCTCAACCAGAGCAACTAGAGGGGTCTCAGATCAGAGAGGAAGCTCAGAGAGGAGAAGAATTCAAGGTTCAGGCCATCTCCAACGAGCTCCGGTGGCCTACATCATTGCCAGCTTAGGTAAGCATTGATCTGAGCACAATTTCTCTTCATTTTAGCTCCTTAGGTTCTCCTCTACCTCCCCCAACCGATTCAAGTAGCGCCAGGTGGCTGCCTTGGACAGAATAAGAGTTTCTTGGGTTGCCAGAAGCGGTTCTCCAACGACAGGGTGGGGGCACGAATCCAGTAAAAGATTCTTGCCCTGGCATGTTCCATCTGGTTAGGACAGTCTTCCTCTTGCTTCACCAGCCTTCGGGACGTCGTGGAATCTACGTTGGAGGCCTCCAAGAGAAGCTCACCGGAGGCACAGTCACCGTCACCGGGGAAGAAGAGCTATAGTGAATAACGTCTGGACGTTCCACCCCTCGCAACGCCTCTCCGACTCCTAGGACATGATCCTCTACTCTCCCCCAACACACCAAAAACATCAGAGTCCCGAATCGAGCCCTGATTCCCCCCAACAGTCACTGTCATCGGAGCGCAACTGGAGCTTGATCGGGAGTTGGAGGAACGACACGTTTCTTGCTTCTAGATGGAGGAAAATCATCCTCTCCGCACCCTCAGCCATCCAGAAGCCCAGAGACACCGTGCCGTTGCCTCCAGAGTCGTCCTCTTTTTTGACGCCATCACCGGAGCTATGTCGATGACAAGGGGGTGGGCAGCCATCTCCAATCGTCCGATGCTTCATCCGAGCCACTAGATGTGCTCCTCTTCTCCCCTTCTTGCTCCCAGTGAGTTTGGATGCCAGATCAGGCATCGGGATGCCCCGGAAGGACATCCCAGATGGCCGTCGACAGCGGGATTCCATCGTCGGTGGCCGTCGCTTTTAAAAATAAAAATAAAAAAATAAAGTTCCTTTTTAAAAAACTCTTTGCCTTTTCTTTTATTGCAGTTAGGTTCTTTTTTCTTACATTTAAGCCCTACATGTGATTTTTTTTAATCACTTTAATAACGTTTGTTTTGATTGCAGTGTGACCCTTGTACCGTTTTATTAATTTTTTCCAGGTTTTAATATTTGACAAAAACCCTCTGACTTGCTTTTAATTCATCTTTAAGTCCCACATTTTGCATAAAAGCCCTGAACTTTATTAAAATTGTTTTGAATGCATTATTTTCTGGTGCAATTGCAAATTAAACCCTGGAGATTTAAATTTTCATTCAAATGTGTTCAGAATTGCATTTTAAACCCTGAACTTCACTGATTTCACACTGAATGCATGTTTTTTAGGGTAAATTTGCAGAACAGTCCCTAAAGTTTCATGTTTTCAAACATAAGTCTATTATCTTGCACATTTAACCCTGAATTTCTTCATAATTGCATTAAATACATGTTTTACTGACAAAATTGCAATTTGAATCCTAGGAATCCTGATTTTGACAAAAAATGCACAATTTTACACATTTAGCCCCCAATTTCTTCCAAATTGCATAAAGAGTGTTTTCTTATGCATTTTTGATGATTTAGCCCCAGAATCTCAGCCTTCATTCAGGATATGTGATTTTTGCACAGAAGCCCCTAGAATTTACATATTTCATCACACATGCATTTTGTACATTTTGTTCTCCTGTTTCATGCATATTTTCTCATGCCTTCTTCCTTGCATCATGCACGCATTTCCAACTCATTTCAAACTTAGTTTTCACATTGTTTCTTGGATTTCCACTGACTTTCGCGATTCTAATTTGATTTGGATTTTCATCGCTTGAGGGCGTACATTAACAGGCTTGACAATGCCGACATTGACCCGAACGAGGATTATTTTCTCCAATTTGATTTTCTCGGATTTCTTCGAGTTTCCGATGATTTGCGTGACGCTTTCTGAGAGTTTTCTAGATTTTCACGATTTTCCTCATCGCCCACAGGCATACAGTAAAACAACATTCTCAATGCCTACATTTGTCCCTCGGATTAACTTTTTTTCCTTTTATTCATTTCTTCTCTTTGATTTGGCATGTTTTCCAGTCAACTTTAGCATATGCATTCAGAATAGGCAAGCACACATCCAATAGACCATTGGCAAGTAGGAAACCTAGAAAGACCGAGTTCTTCAAGCACATGGGGGTGCCTAACCCTTTCCCCATGCGTAACAAGAATCCTTATCTTCTCTCTGGCATGCATTAATTTGTGCACTACATCCATTAGGCACGGAGCATACATATGTTTTCTTCGCCTTGATTTCTTTAAGTTTTCCTTTGTGTTTAGTTTTCCTCGTCTTTCCATTAAAAGTCTAGGTGGCGACTCCTTTTTTATCCTTTTCTTATCTTTCCTTGGTGTTTCCGAATCTAGTCTCCTTCTCCATATTCACCATTTTCACCGTGACCATATCGGGACTCCTCGTGTGCTTCCATGCACCTTGGAGAGTCGTGCAGGGTTCCACCGGCATGGTCATAGGAACTAGCGACTCCACTAGGGATAGCCAGATTCTGGCATTCGTTTTGGCTTCCTTGGTTGCTTAGCATTGATCCATACTTCGTGTTTGTTTGTACATATTTGACTGTACGTGCCTTTTTACACTATTGCTATGCCACAGCACATGCACATGACTTGATTCATGCCTTTTGTTATGATGCTTGCTTTTATTCACTTACCAGTGAGCACTACACTAGTACATAGCATGCTCATTCCTTTTGCTTGTTGGTTGAGTGTTTGGATGTCATGATTATGTGTTTTCTTTCCCTTTTTGTATTTGCCATGATTAGGAGAGTAGAGACATGTTTGCTTTCCTTTTTGGTTAAAATAAAACACACAAACTCAGACGAACTAATAATAAGGCATAACTAGAGACAAATGCTTACAATTCCCCATGGTTTAATAAAATGTAAGTATGACCATGCCAGTGGAAGCCTGCACGGCTCTCCTTACGGTGCGTAGAAGTACGCGAGGAGTTCCGATACGGTCACGGTGAAGATGGTGAATCCGGAGAAGAAGACTAGACTCAGAAACACTAATGAAAGATAAGAAAGGATAAGGAAAAGAGTCGCCACCTAGTTTTTTAATGGAAAGACGAGGAAAACCAATCACGAAGGAAAACCAAGAAGAAATCAAGGTGAAGAAAACTTGTATGCTCCGTGCCTAATGGATGTAATGCGTAAATCAATGTGGGCCAGAGAAAGGGTAAGGATTCTTGTTACGCATGGGGAAGGGGTTAGGCACCCCCATGCGCCCGAGGAACTCGGTCTTTCTAGGTTTCCTACTTGCCAATGGTCTATTGGATGTGTGCTTGCCTATTATGAATGCATATGCTAAAGATGACTGGAAAACATGCCAAATCAAAGAGAAGAAAAGAATAAAAGGAAAAAAAGTTAATATGAGGAACAAATGTAGGCATTGAGAATGCTACTTTACTGTACGCCCGTGGGCGATGAGGAAAATCGTGAAAATTTAGAAAACTCTAGGAAAGCGTCACGCAAATCAGTGAAAACTTGAAGAAATCTGAGAAAATCAAATTAGGGAAAATAATCCTCATTCGGGACAATGTCGGTATTGTTAAGCCTGTTAATGTACGCCCTCAGGCGATGGAAAGCCAAATCAAATCAAAAACGCGAAAATCAAAAGAAATCTAGAAAATGATGGGAAAAACAAGCTTGAAATGAGTTAGAAATGCGTGCACGATGAAAGGAAGAAAGCACAAGAACATATGCATGAAAAATAGCAACAAAATGTGCAAAATGCCTGTGTGAGTGTAAAAATGTAAATTCCAAGGGCTTTTGTGCAAAATTTCCAAATTCTGAGTGAAAATTGAGATTTTGATGCAAAATCATCAAAAAAACATAGAAAACACATTTTATGTAATTTTGAAGAAATTTGGGGTTAAATGTGCAAATCTGTGCATTTTTTGTCAAATTGAAGGTTCTTAGGGGTTAAAATGCAATTTTGCCATCAAAACATGCATTTAATGTAATTCTGTGGAAATTCAGGGTAAAATATGCAAGAGAAAGAGTCCATGTTTGAAAACAGAAAGTTTCAGGAGCTGACATGCAAATTTACCCTTGAAAACATGCATTTAGTGAGCATGAAAAGAAACTCTGGGGGTTTTTATTAAAGTTTAAAGCATGATAGACGTCAACAAAATTATTTAGGGGGCACATTGCAATATTTTCAAATCAAACTTTATTCAAATGATTTTAAAAACCATTACAAGGACCTAATTGTAAGGAAAAAGGACCTACGTGTAAGAAAAGAAGGACCTATCTGTAAGAGAACAAAAGTTCAGAAGTTTTTTAAAAGAAAACTTATTTTTCATTTTTAAAAAAAGAAAAGGAATCGACGGCCGCCGGCGACGGAGCTCCGCCGTCGACGACCGTCGGGGATGCTCCTCCGCAGCATCCCAAAGCCTGATCGAAGATCAGAAAACATGATGAGCAAGTGGAGAAGAGAAGAAGAGGATCTAGTAGTTTGGATCACGACCTCGACGGCTGGAATGGGCTGCCCATCTCCCTCGCCGTCGTGACCGCTTCGGTGACGACGTTGGAGAAGAAGGAGCTCTTGGAGGGCCGCGGTGCGTCACTCAGGGGTCCAGGATGCTTGGAGGCGATGAGTAGAGCATTTCCCCTCTTCTAGAAGCAAGAATGGGACACTCCTTCCATCCTCGGATCTAGCTCGCCGTCGACGTGATTCAACTCCGGTGAACTCGACTGTGGATGTGATCCAGGGCACGTGGCTTGGCTTCGATGGCTCCGGAGTGCTTGGGGGTGTGCTGTGGAGTGTTTCTGAATGCTCGGAGAGGCACGATAGGGCTGGAGGCGCACATTCAGTCATTGTGAACAGTCTTCTTCCCCGACGACGGCGAGACGTCGCGATTTCGACGAGCTTCTGGTGGAGACTCGGGAGGCAGCAAAACAGCACGCAGAGGGCTGGACAAGCAAGAGGGTTGTCCAGGAAGGAGGTTTGAGCACTCTGGAGAAAGGATCATGCCCTGGACTCACATCCCTACCTAGGCCACCGGAGAATCGCTTATTCACTTGCAAATGGGACTATTTATAGGCTTCGAAATGGCTTGGTTGGTTGTTATGGTTTGAGTGGGAGGTGGTTAAGAAGAGGTGGGAAGTGGTTAAGGTTGTTGGAGTGAAGTAGTTAAGGTAGTTAAGAAGAGGTGGGAAGTGGTTAAGGTTGTTGGAGTGAAGTGGGAAGTGGTTAAGGTGATTAAGAAGAGGTGGGAAGTGGTTACGGTTGTTGGAGTGAAGTGGGAAGTGGTTAAGGTTGTTGGGGTTTGACTTTTAGCTTAGGGTTTGACTTATGGTTTATGGTTTGACCTAGGGTTTGGATTTGAATTAGTGTTTTGAATTTGGTTTAGGTCTTAAGCTAGGGTTTAGGGTTTGGATTAGGGTTCTGTGGTTTTGTTTGGCTTTTTAGGGTTTTTAAGGTTTTCCTAGGGGTTTTAGGGTTTTCTTAGAGTTTTTAGGATTTAAGGGGTTTTTTAGGGTTTTAGGGGTTTTTTAGGGTTTAGCTAGGCTTTTTAGGGTTTTGTTAGGTTTTTTAGGATTTTGTTTGATTTTTAGGGTTTTGTTCATTTGCAAGCATATGTGGGTGTCTACAGTAAGTAAATGACATGAAAACATATTGCATGAATGATCATTTTAGAAAGCATGCATCTTCTCCTCTGAGTCCATTTACAGTTGCGAAGGATAGTTCTAGTAGCCCGTTCTATAGCTTTGGCGTAGGGCGTGTTGTTAGTTTGTCCCCCCTTGTTCGGGGTCGTGTCGATGTTAGTAGTGGATAAAGCTCCATGCTACTGCTGGAGACGAGGCCACCAATGCACCACCCGTTCACTGTCTGCATTTCGGCCAGGATTTTGAACAGGAACCTTACTTTTCTGACCAGAGTCAAAACTCGAAACCCATGAGTGTGTCCTGTGTGGTCAACCCCATATGGGACATGCATGGTGAGAGAGCGCACTTTAGGACATTCATCCGCATTATGTGTCATTGCATACCGCTTTAATAACTTGCATTTGTCTTTGCGTTGTTGTTCTGGTTCTGATACCTGTTTCTTTTGCCTGTTTTCTCAGGTAGCTTGTTGTGAGGTCCTCAGCTAGGACTCAGGTGTCTCCGTTGTGGGTGGCCTCCTGTGGTTGTTTTCTCTTGCTTTTTCCGAGCTATTGGTCACTTTTGACATTAGTTCGTCTTACGGCTAGCCATGGCCCTGTAGACTCAGAAGCCTCTGATTATTGTTTTGAAGATGGCCCCGCATTTAGAGTCTCCATCTCCCACTTTGGGTGCTTCTTCTTCCCACCATGTGTCCCGATTTAGGAATCGTGGAGGATCTCTACCTCCTTTCCTGGGACAGCGGCATACACAAGTTGATCTAGGGCCCATCACTGAATCAATTGCGGTGACTATCACACGGGTCCCAGAAGTTTTGCCAACTGCATCTCGCTTCTTGGGCTCTCCTGTTTCAGGAGTTCAACCAGTTGCAGTTGCATCTGTTTTAGAGACTACTCCTGTTCTGCTCTCGCCTTCTGACCTATCCTTTGATGGGTCTTCGGCCATGCAAGCTCAGAGCTTGAGAACTTTGGCCCGGAGGCCTGAACACAATCCTCTTAATTCTATTAAGGGTCCTCCTCTTTCAACTCCTGAGGTCCCAGTGCAGACTACTATAGCATTGCAGGCTCACCCTACTGCACTATCGCCCATACCATCGCCTCAGCATCACACTGCTCCAGCAATGGGGGCGTTATCCATGCCTCCTGCACCACTACTGTATTTGTCACAGCATGCATCACAGTCACTTAAGAATCAACGCATTAGTGGTGCGAGAATACAGTATTTCTCGAGTCTGTCTCCTGTAGACATACCGATACCATAGCTGTTGCTCTCACGCTCAACCCCACGCACAACACAACATACTCACAACCCACCTTAGCATCAGGATCAGGTCCCAGCATGTGGGACATCACTGCACACTAAGCGCACACCTTCCACTGTCAAGCCAGTGCATCTTGTCTCATCGGCTCAGCAAGAACAGCAACCTAAGAAGAAACGAGGCCGTCGCGTTGGAAGCGACTACACTCCATTAGGAGAGTCGTTGAGCGCCATTTTTCCTCGGGTTGTGTCGCTGCTAAGACTCCCGAATCTGCGTCCCCCACCAACTCCACTTCCTCGGTGGTACGATGCGAACGTAAATTGCAATTATCATTGAGCCACGGGGCACTCGACTGATAGTTGCCACACTCTACGGGATGTCGTTCAGACTTTGATTGACAGTGGGACCTTTGTTGTTGGCACAACACCCACATCCATGTCTCTACCCTCACCAGCATCTAGGTTAGCACGCATTACACACCCACACACCACTGTTGAGCCGACACGTCATGTTGTGTCAGTTCAGCAAAGGTAGCAACAACGGCGAAAGCGACCTCACCGTAGGAAAAGCGACTTCACCCCACTTGGAGAGTCGTTGGGCGACATCTTTCCTAAAGTTGCGCCGTTCCTTCAACTACTGGAGGTTTGTCCACCACTGAGCCCGCTTCCCAGGTGGTATAAGACAAAATTGTTCTACCAATTCCATTGCACTCATGGACATTCGACAAACAAGTGTTTTACTCTCCAAAATGCTATCCAGGATTTGATTGACAATGGAGACATTGTCGTCAACCCACAGGAGGTAGCACACACATACAACTGTACCCACACTTGCACACCCTAGGATAGTCGACCTTACCTTGTTTGAGTCGGCGAGCTCTGAGGGTGTTGGAACTTCAGGAGTTTATCCTTTCTCTCCCGGTTCTTTCCTGGGGAATCCTTTGAGCCTCATTAGCCTAGTTTGTCCTCTTGTCTTTTCTCAGTTTCTGTCCGGTGACACACACATGTGCTACTCTTGTTCCTGTTCCTCTACAGGGGCGGGGGGTGCTAACCAGAAGTTTGTCAGTTTGCCATGCACCAATTTGACCCAGCACGTGCAAATATCCTGGATTAGGTAGGAGATAGTCGCCACAGCAGATATCAATTCCAATAGAGATACAATCCTAATGTCATCAGCAGATTCAACATTCACAGTGACAGTCTCAATTTCAATAATGGTTTTGATAGCTTCGATTACACTTGCCTTGATTACGGTTTCCAGTGGCACTACTAGGAGTTACTTTGAATCCCAATGGCATCAACAAAACAACAACAACATGGACTGGAGCTATATCCGTTTCCTCTATTTCCTTTGTTTTTCTTTTGCATCATTATATATCAAACCACAAAAAAAAGAAAAAAGAAAAAGCCCAAAGATTGAAAAAAAAAGCAAAACAACACAAAACAAAAAAACATTAAGAACAACATAAAATAATAGTTTGCTTGCCAACAACATTCTGCCTAATGATGAAAAATTGGAAAAGCTCGTCTATGTCAGAATGGATTATCCCTCCTCAGTTGTCACTACTTAGACAACCAAGTTAGCAAGGTAGCCATCGAACATCAAAGTTGGACGAAATGTCCAAACTCTGCAAGGATCTTGCACCTCCAAGAGGGAGATAAAATGTTAGGGATGACTGAGAGTGTGAGCCAGAAAAGAAAACATACATTTGTAAGCACATAAAAGAATAGAGAACACAGAAGGCAAAGACAGAAGTCAGCCCAAGAGTGAGAGGCGTGCATTGTTGCTTTACCCTTACCGTACCTTGGAGAGGAGTTGGAGTATACGCTCAGTAAAATCACACCTTTGAGGGACTGACCCACCCTCTTGTAATAAAGGCCTCCTGAATAGATCGGGCGCTTATTACCTCCAAGACAAGGTTAGAGTGAAACCGCACGTCTATGAGGGAGTAAAAGAAAAGTCAATGATGTTAAAAAGAAAAGCAGGTGCAGGACCTTAAAGAGTTTGGCATGGAGCCAGGTCCATTACACCATCTTACAGTGAGTTCGAGTGCCACCACTACCCATAGAGAGCCACCTATGGCTTGTGAATCTCTGTAGTGTCAACTGAGTCGAAGGTGTCATCCTCCTCTAACCGGCATACAGTTTTCTAGCCTAACTGAGGGTAGACAAAACTAAGCAAGCAAGCGATCCAGATAATGAACTCATTGAGCAAGCAAAGCAATAAATGTAGATAACAAGCAGCTAAAATCCCACCTAATCAACAAGACATGCATTTTTGATCAAACAAAAAGGTCACTCTTAAATAATTAAATTGCTCACAATAATAGAGTCCGCCACAGTAATCACAATCAGCACAATTTTGTTTGGATAAGCATTTTTGCTTAGTTCAACAGAGTTTTTCCAAGTACTTTTGGCCAGGGGCATTTCAGCTACTCATTGGTTAAAGAGCGTAAGCAGCAAGGACACCAGTTATTGCACGAGCTATACGGACTTCTAGAATCAACAGCATGACAACAATTCCTTTGCAAATAGTTCAGGTGTGGTAAACGTTATTTGGAGAATGCCTGAGGTTAACACATCCAACTACTTGTTTGCAGCCAGAACACAATGACACAATAAGTAACAGAACAAAGAACAACCTCAATATGACAGCCTAAGATAGACTCCGATTTATCACATTTCATCCTACCATCGAAGTGTAGCTCAGGACAGTGGATGAATATATATGCCTCCCATCAGTAAACAGTTGTGCCTCTGGCCTCAACCAAAGTCAGCCTCGACCACATCAGTGATGCAAAGTACGCCTATGGTCATAGCCTAATCCTCAAGTCTTTACATCTTTGAGTGGTGCCCAACACTTCCCGTGGTAGGCTGAATCGATGACAGAGGCATCTGTTTTGCCTTGGTATCTCCTGATTTGACTTCTGTTTTCATTGAGCATCATTCGCCTTTTATG
Organism: Posidonia australis; assembly: GCA_024699735.1. Taxonomy (NCBI): domain Eukaryota; kingdom Viridiplantae; phylum Streptophyta; class Magnoliopsida; order Alismatales; family Posidoniaceae; genus Posidonia; species Posidonia australis. The sequence goes on along the minus strand of JAMKQA010002150.1, from coordinate 5,532 downwards.
CTAGGGGCATGTCAGCTGCTTTCTAGCCGGGCTCACACAATCCGCTACTTGGTTCATCGAGGGCAAGTCGATTGTTTTCTGATCAGGACCACCCACACATCAAATGATTAGCGGAGACAACAACATGACTGTGGTCTCCACGCAGCAATCCATAACTTGGTAAATACAATTAGGAGAATGTCCTACAGTAGCACAGCCAAATACAAAGCTATCAAAACACCATGGTTGAGCGGAACACATCCTAGACATGCCAGTCAAAGGCAGGCTACAATCCCTATCAAAGGCTATTATGAAGTTGCCACAACTCCTTCTGTCTTCCAAGTACAATACAAGATGGCAGTTGGGTACACTTACTTCCAGTCACTAGATGAATGTATCACTTGCTTCGACTAGTGACTGTCTTAGTTACTTCGATGGTTCAAGGTGCATCTATAGTTATAGTCTGGCTTCTAGGACTCCATACCTTCGAGGGATGTCCAGCTAGTTCGGTACCAGGGGCATGTTAGCTATTTTTTGGTCGAAAGTCACATATCAGGTGCATGACTGAACACCAACTTACAGTGTAATTGAACCAGAGTCTTCGACCAGGGGCATGTCAGCTGCTCATTGATTGAAAGTCACATACCATGTGCCTGACAGAACACCAACTTATAGTGTAATTGAACCAGAGCTTTCGACCAGGGGTATGTAAGTTGCTTTGTGGAAAGGGGGACCTTTTTGAGAACGCTTGGTGCAAACTATCTTCCAATTGATGGTCAGATGCACATTCTTTTAAAGAAGTGAAATTCATTACATAATGTCTCCTACAAAGCGACAACTATAGTGGGACACCATAGCGAGTCAAACATCAAATCTGAAGAATCATTGGCATGTCACAAACACTCTGAATTCACGACGACGTTGGGCATAAACAACCAATCCCCAGCATGGCGGCGATGATCCAGGGTGCATTGGTACTTGAAAATGAAGGTCCCCTTGGCAAATCCTTTCGGCTAAATAGTTGGTATGGACCCTTGTATCCTTGTCTCCCTGATTCGCGTCCGAAAGGACGAAGTTCAAAGACATTCTCCATGACTTCACTCCAAGATGGATGAGGTCCTTTTCCTCTGGATTCTCAATTCAGAAGAAATAGAACCCAGAGATATATCCCTGTGGGTTGATATCCCGAACTATCCGATTGGCATCCGTCAACTTGCCATCTCTTGGTCGGTAAGTCCAAAACTTGCCATATTCCCTTCTTGGTCGGTAAGTCCTAAACTTGCCATCTCTCGGTTGGTAAGTCCTACACTTGCCATATTCCTATCTTAGTCGGTAAGTCCTAAACTTGCCATTTCTCGGTCGGCAAGTCTTAAACTTGTCATATTCCCATCTTGGTTGGTAAGTCCTAAACTTGCCATCCCTCCGTCGGTAAGTCCTAAACTTACTATATTCCCTTCTTGGTCGGTAAGTTCTAAACTTGCCATCTCTTGGTCGGTAAGTCTTAAACTTGCCATATTCCCTTCTCGGTCTGTAAATCCTAAACTTTCCATCTCATGGTTGGTAAGTCCTAAACTTGTTATATTCCCTTCTTGGTCGGTAAGTCCTAAACTTGCCATCTCTTGGTCAACATGTCCTAAACATGCCATCTCTTGGTCAGTAAGTCCTAAACTTGCCATCTCTTGGTCGATAAGTCCTAAAATTACCATATTCCCTTCTTGGTCGGTGTGACCATGCCCGACTCAAGGATCCAGTGCGGAGACGCGCCAGAGGGAGGAGGTCACAGCCATGCCAAGATGACGAAGGCACAAGATTGGATAAAAACGAAAGGAAAAAGGGGTCGCCACCTTGTCTTTTAAGGGAAAGACGAGGAAAACCACAAACAAATCACAGAAGATGAATGCATGACATGCAAACATGAAGGCCAGATGTCCACTAACCAGAAGATGGGTAAGGATTCCTATTATGCACGGGGAAGGTGTTAGACATCCCGTACGCTCGAGAAAATCGGTCTTTCTAGTCCAATTCGCTTGTGAGAGGCTAAATGAATGTTTGCTAAGTCTAGTTTGTGCTCTAATCATGCTAATATGAATGCCACGTCAAGACTAGGAGGATGTGCAAGATGGTATGCGAAAACTGCGAAGAAATCCACATGAAATATCGCAATCATAAAAAACGACACGACAAAGAAAATCACATGAAATGACAAGGTTTTTGGCGAGAATGGCTCGAAAAATCATACAGGCCTCAAGAAGGTCAAAAATGCAACCAACCCAAGTCATCGAAGTCATAGAAAACATCACGGAAATCAAGACGGAATGATTGCGAAGAAGTCTGTGCAAAACAGGTAAACCGAGACGTGTGAAGAAATTCACATAAAATGACGACGTTTTTTGAAAGAACGCTTTGGAAAACCACACTGACATCTAGAGCATCAAAAATGCAATAGACCCAAATCATTAGAATCGCGGAAAACATCACGGATACCCTAACGGAAAAAATTGCAAAGAAGTTCGCATAAAATAGGCAAACACGGACATGTGCAGAAAATCACATAAAATGAAGGTGTTTTGGGAAAGAATGCTTGGGAAAACCATATCGATATGAAAAAGATCAATAGTGGGGTCAACCCAAGTCATCAGAATCATAGAAAAAGTCATGAAAATTAAAAAGGAGAAATAATCTACAAGTGGGCCAATGTGGGCCTTTGGTTAGTTAATGTACGCCCTCAGGCGATGAAATCCAAATCAAATCGAAAAAATCCGAAAATAAGGAATAAAGGGAATCAAATCAAATATCAAACGAAGGAATCTGAGGACAGGTAGGACAAAAATCGATGGAAAACACATAAGATGCAGACTTATTCAAGAAGGATGGACTGATGTGCAAATGCAGCGAAAACTATGTAGAATGCATGAAACTGTACCTAAATGGGTAAAGGATACTAAGGAATGATTTGGACAGAGATTATGCTTGACTTGGTGTAATAATTAACATGCATGTGCATGAATTGATGACAAAGGGGCAATTTGGTCATTTCAATGATCAGATGTGATAAATGCATGTATGGGGATGATGCATGGTCTAAGATATGCCAAAGTGTATGCAAAATATTTGGAAAATGTTGTTTTCAGGAAAACATGTAGAGGACAAGGTCTTAAAAACAATAAAATGATGTAAACACAATAAGGGATAAGTACAAGGATCAAAATGTAAAATTCACAAAAAAAGGTGAAAACCAGGATTAAAATACATTCATAGATTTCTATCCTAGTGTGCAGATGATGGATCGAAAGAAAATGTGGCACTGAAGTGTGTGAGGATTGCACCTTGATAATTTCCTGAAAACTCAGGGTTTAATGTGCAAAATTCACAAAAAGGGAAAGATCATGGTTAAAATGTGCTTAGAAAGTCTTATCTTAATGCCAGGATGAAGGATTTAAAGAAAATGTGGCTCTGTGGTGTGACATGTGTGAAAATTGTACTTTTGGTAATTTCTTGAAAATTCAAGGTCTATTGTGCAAAATTCACACATAATAGTGCAAATCTGACTAAAATGTGAAATCAGAAATTCATTTATATTGCAAACACGGTTTTTGATGAAAACTCTATTCAGGTGGTGATTTACAAGCACATGTGATCAATAATGTGAAACATACCAAAATGTGATTTAAATTACAATCAAAACCATGATTAATGATTTAAGAAAAGATTCAGGGGCCTGGAAATAAATGTTCATGTCCAGAAAACATTATGGATTGAGTTCAGGGGCTGTCGGCGATACAGAGCGACAGCGACGACTCTCTCAAGCATGGGAGGCCTGAGGATCCTCTCCAGAGTGATGAGAACTCAGGGAGGAGGAGAAGGAGGAGAGGCCCATGGGGCCTCACCCTGACTAGGAGGCCTCTGGCCCCGCCGGTGGTGGTGAAGCCACCATCGGAGGAGCAGACGACGGCGTACAAGAGGGGTTGTCCCTGGAGAAATGTAACCAGAAGGCAAGGGGAGGACTCTACGGACCTAGAGGGATGTTGAATCAAAGCTAAAAGGGAGGGAAATACCTGGGAACGGTCGGGCTGTCCTCCGACGAGGCTCGATGGCAGCAGTCTGGGCTGATGCTCCGGCGACAGTGGGTGAGGCTTCTGGGGCTGTAAAAAATGGAGGGGCTGCTCTAGGTTTCACTGGGAATTCGAGGGGTCTTCTCTTGGTTTCAAACGGGGGGAAGGATCGGTCTCCAAACGGTGGGTGAAGGGCTATCGGCGATGGGCTTTTGTCCGACAAGGCATTCAGGCCTTTGATCCTCCTCCACGGTGGGTTTTTATTGCTGGAAGAGGAGTGGAAGTTGTGGAACGTGGCTGAAGGCAGTTGGTGTTACGTAGGGAAGAAGAGTGGGTGAGAGTGGATGCAGTTTATGGTTGTCAGAATTATTTTCTCTGGTTTCCTAAGTTTCTGGTTAATGTACGAATGAAATGGTGTTGGGCTTGGGCCTGGAGATGGTTTTTTTGATTTTTTTGTTTTGTTTAGTGGTTTAATTTTGGATTAATTTGTGATTTAGGATGGATTTATTTGTGTTTTAACCTTTTAAGTTGATTAAGGTTTTACTTGGTGATTTAAATTTAATTAAATGGATTACTTTAGTTTTAATTGGATTAAAATGGTTTTGGGTTTGATTAATTGATTAGGGTTTTGGTTTTTAATTAAGGGTTTTTTAGTTTAATTAGGGTTTTTTGGATTTTAATTTAAGTTTTGCATTTAAATTAGGGTTTTTAGCTTAATTAAGTGACTTTAAATTAGGATTTTTAGGGTTTTGAGTTTAATTTAGGGTTTTCCTTGAATTTAATTGGATTAAAGTGGTTTAAATGGATTTTATTTGATTTCGACTTTAGTTAGGATTTTCACTTGATTGCTTTGGATTTTAAATGAATTTAAGCGGATTTTATTTGATGTTTACTTTAATTAGGGTTTTCACTTAATTAGTTTTAATTTTCAACATTTAAGTAGATTTTATGTGGTTTTGGTTTGGATTAAAAGTTTTTACTTAATTAATTTAGGTTTTTTGATGATTTAATTGAGTTTGGTATGGCTTTTGATATTTTTAAATTATGGGTTTTGCTTAGATTTAGATAGAGTGGGTTTGTGTGAGCCTAAATGGGCTTGAGGGTTTAGGATTTTGGTGGAGTTAGGGTTTAGGTGTGGTGGTTGCAACCAGAGCATCTTTCTAGAGGAGCCTGCTGTCAAGTGATTACAAAATCAAGGTGTCTACAGTTGGTAAGTCCTAAACTTGCCATCTCTTGGTCGGTAAGTCCTAAAATTGCCATATTCCCTTCTTGGTCGGTAAGTCCTAAACTTGCCATATTCCCTTCTTGGTCGGTAAGTTTTAAACTTGCCATCTCTCGGTCGGTAAGTCCTAAACTTGTTGTAAATATGTCTTGAATTATGTTGTTTGTTTAGGGTTAGTTTGGTCATTTGACCATTTAGGTGCCCTAGTATTTAAGAAGGCTAAGGCACAGATTATGTAACCTCTTTTGGCATTATGTAGCCCTATTTTGTCTCCAATTG
>JAMKQA010002148.1:0-22916 GCA_024699735.1 Posidonia australis | reverse complement strand
TTTGATTAGATTAAATTTAGATTTCATTAGTTTTCACTTGATTTAATTAAGTATTTTACTTGATTTAATTAAGCATTTTATTTAGGTTTCGATTTAGGGTTTTAATTATTTCAGGTTTTTTTGGTTTTATTTTATTTCATTGATTTTCATGGATGTTAGGATTTTTTAACTTTAAGCTTTAAATTAGGATTTTGAATTTTAACTTAAGCTTTTATTCAGGTTTTATTATTTTAATTAAATCGTGATTAAGGTTTAATTAATAAGGTTTTGACTTATTTTAGATTTATTTGATTTTTGTTTTGGGATTTTTATGGGTTTAATTAATTGATTTGTGTTAGGGTTTGGGTTTTGATTAGGGTTTATTTAGGGATTTTGGATTTTAAGTGGATTTTAGTGGATTTTATTTGAATTAGGGTTTCCATTGGATTTTAATTGGATTTAAGTGGGTTTAAGTGGTTTTAATTGTATTTTATTTAATTAGGTTTGGTTATTTGATTAATTAGAGTTTCTATTTAATTAATTAGGGTTTTAATCTTATTTATTGGATTTTAAGTGGATTTTAGTGGAATTAGGGTTTTAATTGGATTTAAATGGATTTTACTTGATTAGGGTTTTATTTGTTTGATTAATTAGGTTTTAAGTGAATTTAATTTGTTTGGTTTTAAGTTTAATTGGGTTAGATTGGGCTAGTGTGGGTCTGATTGGGCTTATGTAAGGTAGGATTTTGGTGGTCGCAACCAGAGCATTATCTGAAGGAGCCTGCTGCCAAATGACTTCAAAATTGGGGTGTCTACAGGTACCATTCAAGTAAGACGATGAATGATTCTACAAGATTGAAAGTGAGTGGTAAGCTAACGATATTCACCACCCTAATCAGATTGAAAACATTTCATTTTGCAATCAAATTGATGTTCAGTTTGAGATTGAAAGCACGAAAATATGTAAAGTATGTCACTCTTTTAGACAAGGGGATATGTCCACGTAAATTTAGAGAAGTCACCCATAAAGAAAACAAAGTATTTGTAACCAAAACAAGAGGAGACAAGGGGAAGGTTCCCAAACATTACTAAAAACCAATTCCAAAGGTTTACAACTAGTAGTATTCATGGAAGGGGAAATGCAATCTTGTTGATTTACCTAGAAAGCATGAACTACATTTGTAGGAAGTAGTAACTTTGGAGCTTGGAAGCTGAAAAGTGGAGACCATGCTATAAACTATATGAGTGGAGTGATGACCAAGACAAGCATGCCATTGATCATAAGATACTCGAGTTGGCAGTTGGGAAGGAAGCACGACAGGAAGAAGATCTTGAGCTTTTGAGTTGATAAAGATCACCATCAAGGTGCCCTTGAAGTAGAAGCACATCAGTCTTGTGATCCTTAATAGAAAAATGATTAGGATGGAATTCAAAGAAGCAATAATTGTCTCTAGTAAATTGATGAACAAAGAGTAAGTTTTTAGTGATGAATGGAACATAAAGAACATTGTAAAGACGAAAGTTGTGAAGAGGAGAAGGAAGAAGAGTAGAACCAATATGTGAGATGGGAAAAACTTTGTCATTACCAAGATGTAGTTGGTCATGACAACAATACTCCTCAATGAGAGACAAGGATTGAAAATCGAGTGTAATGTGGTGGGTAGCTCTGGTATCAGGATACTAGTCTAGCAACTTTAGAGAAGATGGTGGTGTTAGTAGAAGACCATTGTAATAGTCAAGCTAAGTATGTGGAATGGGAGCAGTAAACCCAACGTAGTGGTCTTGACGATTATATGCTGGAGGCATTATTTGTTAGGCTAAAGGATGTGAATAAACAAGCTGTTGTGGATTACCAATGAAATTGGCTATTAGGAAATTTGCATTTATATGGTGAATGACCCAAAACACCACAAATAGGATAGAAGTCCCTTCGATCTAACCCACCATGCCCTCTTCCCCTTCCTCGTCTTCCTCCACCACGATTAGGGTTTTTACCACAAGGAGTGTACTAAGCATCTTGAGCAATGTTGGCAAAAGGGACACAAATAGTAGAAGCTAGTGTTGGAGGAGGATGTGAGTTGATGAGATGAATCTCATGGCTTACTAGAAGGCTATGTAACTCTGGATAAGTGACTGGCTCAAAGCGAGAAGAAAGAGCAAAGACCATCTCACTATATTTAGAAGTGAGATTGTTAAAGACTATGGCATTGAAGCTAGGAACATATATAGAATAGCCAGCAACAATAAGTTCATTAGAGAGATATTTAGCATGTTGTAGATAGGTTGCTATAGGTGTGTCACCATTCTTGAGATTTTGGAGTTGCATTGTGAGTTGCAAAATACATGTGGAATGGAGCAATGAGAACTTGCTTGAGAGTTGACTAGGTATCAAATGAGGTGTCCTAGTTTATCACTTGAGGAAGGACCTCCATAGATAATGATGCAAAGATCCAATTGAGGAGTATTTGATCTTTGTGGTGCCAAGCAAGATAGGTAGGATTGATAATAGAGGTAGTGGAGGTGGTTTTCACTACTGGAGTTGTAGGAGAGGTGGTAGCAGATGAGGCTTCATATGAGACAGATAGAGTGAAAGGAGGAGTTTTTCTAATGCCTTCCACCATTGCCATTGAATCATAACTTCTAAGTAGAGGTAGAAAATGAGTTTTCCATAGCAAATAATTGGTGGATGTGAGTTTAAGAGGAATAAGATGAGTAACATTGATGAGAGTGGGTAAAACTGGTGAGTGATCTGTAGAAGGTGAGAAGGAAGTAGTCATTATTGTAGAACAAGAGGGAGGGACAATGAAGAAAAATGAAAATGAACCTAAGGCTTTGATACCATGTTAAGAAGATAAGAAAAAAAGAAAAGATTGCTCTTCAAGATACCACCCATTACTGTGGTGGTATGTGTATGTATAGCTTGTAAAGGGAAGTTTGTTACTGTAGGTTCCTCAGTTTCGCGGTCACCTACCGACAGACTCTTCTCGAAGAACCTACTCTTGTTGCTACGAGGCTCTACTCAACACCACAAGCCTACTCAAGAACCACCACCTAGCACCCAAACAACCCTTGGTCCAGACAGTTAAGCACATGCCAAAGATATGTGGAAATGGGCTTTACAACAACAAGGCGTGGCTTATTAGTGTGAGTAACAGGTGTGCCTTTCAAGCACACCATCCTAGTGTGACTAGGTAGCATTGGTCACAGGCACATATTCTTTACACGAAGCTCTAGCCCATTTTTGTTGCAAAAGAGCAAACTTGACAATCACTGTTGGACGTGCATTTCAAGGCTTGCCATTAGTTGTTATGAATTTGAGGTTGTTACTTGATGTGTTCAAACCATCATATCCCTTCCAAAACCCATAAAACTCAATTCAATCCTCAAAATTAAATAATAGCCAACCATCTCAAAATCAATTAGCATTTAACTGTTGTTATACATTCACAACCTCTATGAAGCACTAATGTCCATAGGATAAGCTTTGGCTCTCAGCACTAGCTCTTTGGTTGATCTCTCTTGCACTCCTTGGTAGCTCCATTCCCAACACCCAAGCTCACACCCCTTCCTCAACAACCAACCCAAGTGTTCCCTTTGAATGAGAGCTAGAAGAGCAACCACAACTTGCAAGTGAGAGCCATCCTCCATTAAACCCTCCCACACCCACACATTGACCTTGACGTAGCTTGTTGAGTGGAGACCACACAATGGAGGAAACTAGTCACCAACTATTGCCACATGTTGAAGGAGCACACTTGACGTGTCGTGCACAGGTAAGTACACCCATTCAATTGTATAAGCCTCTCTTCATTGCAATGTCTTCCTTCTCTCCTTGGTGATTGTAGTTTGCTGGATTTTGGTTGAATTATGCCAAGTTTATCTTGCTGTAGTTTATAGGTTCAATTGTTTCTTACTTTGATTGCCATTGTGACGAGCTTAAGGCCTTTTGCTTTTCAACCTCATTTCCTTTCCCATCCCCCTCAGAGCATGCTAGGAGTGGTCATTGCCTTTGGACTCATGTAGTCTGATCATCCACAAAATGTGCAGGCAAGACCTAAGCACGCCATGAATGAGGGAGGTGGGTTGACTGTCTTGATTTTGGATCGATGCATTTGCAATTCGATTTTGCTTTTAATCACGTTGTTTTCTGCACTGGTACTCGTCTTCTTCGGATGTTTTTTATTGCCTTTAAGCTTGATTTTTAGTCGGTGTGCATGCAATGACGAACGACTATTGGAACTAGAACACAACTTTTGGGCACATCAGGTGGACATGGGTCTCCAACGTGGGCTACTTGTAAGGATTCCTAGCATGATCCCCTAGCCCATATTTCGCAATCACAGTGGAGCATTGCACACATTGATTGTTTGTTTGGTTTTGATTCTCCGCAATTGTAGTTTTCCTTTTGCATGTTTACTTATGCTAGCATGGTATCTCGTGTTCATGATTTGGCATCCATCCTTATTATTCTTACATTCTCCTTTAGTCATATGCATGAGCGGTTGAAACAAAGAGACCGACGTTGTCGGATGTATAGGGGTGTCTAACACTTTTTCTGTGCGTAATAGGAAGTCTTATTCTTTTTCTATCTAGAAGGACCTTGTGTGCTTTGTCTATTGGCATTGGAGTATTGTATTCTTGTTTCTTTACTTTTCTTATTACTTGCCTATAGTTTTCCTTGTCTTTCATTTTAAGTAAACAAGGTAGTGACTCTTTCCATATTCTTTTCTTTTTCCTTCGCTTGGTCTTTTTGAGTTGAGACTCTTCTTAAAGACATCATCCTTTTCGTGACCTTTTGGTGTGCACGATTCTATCTCATGTGTCCTTAAGTTTTCCCCCACCACATGATCATAGTAACAACATGTCGTTATGGTAGAGAATGGTTACACACACTCGTATAATTTAGATAAGACGTCGAAATTTGTCTGTGCATCTCAACATATATTTACATAGATGGTAACATGTATTTACATATAATATTCACTAATACTTACCAATACACATGGAAGTGGATAGAATTCATTTGGAGGAGCAAACTTAACTTGAAATAGAAATGGTTTGTAGGAAGGAAAGAGGAGGAGGAATAAAGATGATGATTGTCAAATATAAATAGTAGCACTTAAATAAATAGTAAGTACTTATTTTAAGCACCTAAACGCCACCTAAAATATATCTTTCACAACAAAAACGCCACCTAAGATATCCGCGTTCATGTTTGTTATTACTTGGAACATATTTCGAAAATATCATTATAATCATATTTTTATTGTTAAAGTTTTTTTTTTTTTGACTAATCTCTAATAAAGAGATGCATAAAAATCGGATAAAACAAACCGACCTCAAACTTTTCCTCCGGAATCCGGACCCTCCATCAGAAGAAATCTCACCCGATCTTCATCCCACCTTAAAAGGCCGCCCATCCCACCGTCCACCACAGCCGCAGGAATTGCCAGCCGAGAGAGAGAGAGAGAAGAAACCAGAGGAGACTGGAGAGGAGAGGAGAGGACGGAGAAGAAGAGTCGATCACCTTCCTGTTTCCGATCCGGCAACTGCCATCCTCGTCTCGTCTCGTACTCTGAAGGTACACACACACACACGATCGATCTCTTCCTGTGGTGGTGGCGTAGCTCCTTTCCTAGGGTTTCCTCAATCTTGCACTCCGTTTATTGGATTCGACTAGGTTTTGGTTGCAACGTTGATGTGCTTTTAGCTGGTGATTCGTGATTTTTTAGGGGCTTGGAGGATACTGTGGTAGTTGCACGTTGACGGCAAAAGAAGAATTTTTTGCTGTTTTCTTGTGCATGATTCCTTTTTCTTTTTTCCGGATCAAGTGACAGGATTGTGGCCTTTTTCATGTTTCTTCTGATGGATTGGTGCTGATACCACCTTCCCAGGTGTTCGTTCAATCTGGACTACAAAAGGATGTGCATTGCTGCATGAAAACGTTGGGAAAACTGTTGTAGGATTGGTCTCTTAACGTAGATGCTCAGCTCGTAGTTTCTGTAGATACAAGTCATTTGTTGCGAATCTTCGCACATGATTCCTAGGTATAAGTGAGCATGACTGGATAATTTCCTTTTTTGCCCTCAGGAATGTAGTCGATTTTGACATCTAGTTTAAAAATCTTAAGTTAAATGTCTTGGCTCTTTACTTCTCAAAGCATAGGTATGTCTTTGCTAAATGCAGATATATAGAAAAATTTATCTGAAAAGTCCATGCTGGCTGTGGGATCAGGAACTTTCAATCTAATACATAGTTTATCTGCTTTATTGTGACTGTGTTGTTGTATTCTAACGTAATTTTTGATACTTCTAGATGGCAAGCAAGTCCATAACAAGTGATGCACTTGCTCTGACTGAGAAAAAAATGGAAATGTCTTTAGGTATGAATCTCTCAATATAGACTGCACCTTTTGTTTGACTTATGTAGTGTTATATTGAAGTTTCTTGTTCGTTGTTTCTTGTTGAAGATGACATCATCAAAATGTCCAAGAAAACGTTTAAAGGAAAGAAACCTTCAAGACTTCCGGTAAGTAATTTTTCAGACTTTTACCTCTTGGATCATTGTTATTTTTCCTGATTCCATTATCATTTGGTATTCTTGCAGATTAAAAGTCAAGGAGTCAGAAGAAATGGGGGGGTTTCTCAGTCAAAATCTGCTAAGGTCCAAAATTTCATGGAATCTAGATCATCCATTAGACAGGTACTACTTTTGAATGTTATTTTCCTTCCATATTGATCTCATTTCTACGGTTATTTTGCATTAATTTAATTTTATCACAAATTATATAGGGTGTACTTGCACATAGAAGGTCTAACTTTCCAGGAGGGCGGTTTCAACTTACAAAAGAAGTTTCTAGAAGAGCTGCTTCTTTTCCTATCCGAAACAGAGCAATTAATTGGAAAAAATCAAGGTATATTTTTCCATGCCAGATATCTTTTTTGTAGATTCTTTTGGCCTTCCTTTCTTTGGGATCAGGTCATTAGCTTTTCATTCTCCATTCTTATTGGCATTTGAACTCTGTGTTGTCTTCCTTATAGGTAAATATGGTTTTCCTATGCAATCATGGCAAGACTCATCAATTGGTGCATTACAATGTGAAGTTGCTCATGAAATACATCGTAACATCATTATTAAGTGGTTGAATATGGCATGCAAGCTACTATTACAAGTCTTGGCAGCAATTTGATTGCCCTTTTTGAAGTGTTGCTGCAAGACTGATATGATGTCATACCCTCTGGTTGATGAGTCTGACAGAGTACTTTTGATATGGGATTAATTATGGGGATGCAACACTACTGTTTGTGCCTAACTGCACATTATTCAGATGCTTTTGTCTTCAAGTGTCAATGATCTTCATCATTATTCACTAGATGGCCAACATATGTTCTTTTACTGTGAATATTGAACTTAAAATTAGGCAATCACAATCAAACTTGAGGACACATTTCATTCAGACATTCAGTCCTGCTGATTGGAGAAGGAATGTTGTGCTCTATGTGTCAACATGATATCCAAAGAATCAGTTATAAAATTGCTGATTAAACTTATTCATACTTCTGACAATATTCATAGCATATCTTCCTTTTCCTTTTCGTTCGAAAACTTATGTTCAGAAAGACATGGATTTGTTCAGACTCGGTAGAATGTCGAATGCTGGGTTGACATGCAACATCCTGTTGAGTACAAAGAAGAAGAATGAAAATTCTGATATTGCAAGCTCTGAATCTTTGTCGTCATATCCTGAACTTGGGAGCAAGAAAATTTGAGGCATGCATATTCCTTGCATGAGAGTGGCTACTTTCCTGGCATTCCACAGATTTATGATGAATTGATGGTTGTCAATTTTCTAGACTCACATGCTGCTCTGTAATTATATATCTCTGGGTATATGTTTCATTGTGTCTGTGAAAGCCTTTTGCCCTTTTACATACGTGAAAATTGTGTCTTCCTTAAAATGCTAAGAAGTCTTGGATTTGGTTCTTATAGGCCTGATACGGTGAACGTGAGTGTGTTACTTCTAGAGGAAAATATCTTTTGGATTAGGGAACAGTGTTTGCTAAAAGTTGGCAGAGGAGCTGGATAAAATGATACATGTGGAATCACTGAATTAGCTGCATTCTACTTGCTCTGTGCTTCTGTCACTTGTTTGGACTTGAGAATACATTCTGCATAGACAGTTTCTCCTTTATTGGGCATGTCTTTCACCTGATTCAATGCTTCTTATCTCTGCAACATTATTGTACTGGTGTTCTTGTATTCAGAAGTGTTAAGAAAATTGCTTAATAGATCAAGAGTTGCTTCTTTCATTTGAGGGACTTGTAAGTCATATTGAAGCCTGCCTTGGCTACTTCTGTGGAATGGAGAATTTTTCTGAAATACCATTCAAAATGGGATTTCTGTGCTGCTCTTAGGATCATGTTCTCTAAAGTCTAATTATGACTTTGTCAGATGGTTGAAATTGTAGGATTGTGTACAGAAACCATCCAAAGAGGAGAGTTCTACTTCTAAAGTCTTTATGTAATGGTCTTTTTCTGTATGCTTATCGTAAATTGTAATTATGTGCAATGGGATATATGGTAAGCATGTTCTATCTTGTAAACTAAAGTGTGCTGCTATGGGTGGCTGAAGACAACTATAATATCCTTCTATCTTTATTTACTTTAATAATCTTTACTGTTGGATACCTGTTTGATCTACAACATATTTTCTCCAAATGCAGGGTTGCACCCATGCCAAGGAAGATTTCAGAAAGCTATGAAGGTGGAAAGGTTATACACTGACTTAGTACCTACTACACTTTTGAGAAGAACAGTAACCTTTTGTTTACTTCGATATTAAATTGCTTCTTTATCCATTTTTGGTGAATGTCAAGTTTTATTATAAAAATTTTCTTGTTTCTCTTTCTTTTTTCCCTTTCTTTGCATTATTGGCATTAACAGGCTAGAGTTATTACTTCATTTGGTATACTAGGATATATATTGCAAATGGGAATTACTACTGTGTTGCCTTTTATTTCGTAGTCTTATTTGCATTACTGGAATGCCACCTGCTGGTATAAATACTTCAATTAATATACTTACATATATCAAGATCTAATGCAGATTGTAAATAAATACCCTGTTGCCTTTTATTTCATTTGCATTTTGGATATTGACCTACTACATTGTGAATTTGTCCATGCCACCTTGTTATGGAAATCATACTTCCTGATAAAACTAATAAATTGGATTGTTGATTTGTTCAACATTTAAACAAGTAATAAGCATGTCCTCTTTCCCACTAGCGAGTGCTGTAATATGGTGTTCTATTGATGTTTATTCTATAGTATTTTCATATAACTAGGCAAGTTTTAGACTTTTAGTGTTAACAAGAAATTTATTTTCTGTTAATTTCTCTACTGTATCTATATAGTTTTGTGATTTCAGTTATTTGCATCAGCTTTTTATTTGTTTTTCACCAGCCGTTTTTAAGTAAAGAATCCTAGGAATACACTTCTGATTCAAAGATGTCAATTCAGGGCAAGTTGGTGCCAAAACAAAGGCAAACTTTGGATGCTCGATTTGCTGATATGAAAGTGCAGAGGATGATAGTGACGTCTCAGCCAACAGCTCGTGGTGGTGAAAGTCTGTATGCACCTGTACACCTTGGACCACAGCAGCAGATGTTCCGTGGTGGCATGAATCTGAATTGGAATGCACCAAGACGTCAAGGGGTGCGACAGCAGCGAGTTCGAATTGGTTCTGGTCCTAGTGGTCCTGGTCGTCGTTTCAGCAACAAATACTAATACATGGTTTGAGTGTGGTTCTGGGCAAAGATCAGCCATGCTGTCTTGTATGACAGTCTGATTTTGAAGCATTTCTTTCTTGCTCTGTCTGGAGTTGTTTAGAAGTGATGATTGATGACCTGCTTTGAACTGAATTCGTAAGCTCTGTTTTCATTTCTTTTTGGATCTTCACGTTAGTGCATGAAAGGTCAGTTGAGGCTGTGCTACCGAACCAAAGTGATTATGTATAGTTCATTTTTTAGCTGTTCGATGGAATGACTTTTAGTTTTATATAACGTTCATCATTTCGTTGCTATCGGAATTGCCACTCTTCCGCTCATTTGATTTGAGATGAAGGTTTAAGACCTCATATGGTATTGAGGTTTAACCTATATGGTGCTGAAGGCAGTAGGAAGTATTATTCAGGTGCTTATGACTCAGAGCTGATGAAATTGAAATCCTAATTTGTTTGTTTTAGATGTACTAGTAGACCTAGCACAATTATATATTTCTTTGGACATATTCTAATGTTTTTTATAAGAAAAGATTAATTAAAATAAATGTTCAATAATTTTTATAAAATTGATTCTTAAATATAGAAATATACAAAGAACAAATTAATGTTATGAGTAAATACAAAATGAATGGAAATAATGAGTATTTGGTTAGAGACAATTCTACTTAAATTATCATGAATATATATAAATGATGAATGAGGCATTTCAATTTTGACAATAATGTGTAGAGATGGAGAAGATAATTTCCACCTTTAATTAGAATTAAGAATAAAAAAGAGTATCCAAAATTTGTGACAGCCTCTTTGAAAATTATCATATTCACTTGGAAAATTAATGATTTCTAAGGTATTTTTTTAACACATCTTTAAAGGAAGATCTAAAGATTAGGAAATGTAATAATTATGTTTCATAAGAAGTTGAGACTTCTAGTTGTACATATGGAACTTGGTAGATACCATCATTTTCCAAATAATAATAATAATAATATATGTAGAATAAATGTTATTTGTAAATTTATTTAGTTTTAATAATTATTTTTCAATATTAAATAAAAAACAAGAAATAGTCATGTGTTAATAGATTTTATGGATATTGAAAAGACTAATGCAATTATAAAGGATAAATTCTAATTGCAATGACACAATATTAATAAAAAATATTAATTTTTAAGAGGTCTTTTTAAATATGATTTTTATATCTATTATTGTAAGGACTAATGCAATGGTAAAAGATAACTTCTAATAATAGTGGCATGATATTAATTACAAATATAAATTTTAAAGGCTTTTATATTCATCATGATTTGTTAAAAAATATTATATGCAAAAACTTATATAGGATCATCACAATTGATTATTCAAAATTAAAGAGATAAAAGAAAAATATTATGAGCATTAAAAATAAACTTAGTGACAATTTATTATCCATATTCATTATTTCTCATGTCATGTCTCGAACTAAATCTAAAGAAATGAAAGAAAAATATTATGTACATTAAAAATAATTTTAATAATGAAACTTATTGTACATATTCATATCATTTTGCACTATAAATTAACAACTTGATTATAGCCATTCAAGAAAAATTAAGTGGTTCATACATTAAATGTGAAAATGTTAGTTAATCATGAAAGTAGAAGAACAAGGGCAATCGTTTGCATTTTATATTTTTGAAAATCTTAATTTATGGACCAATTTTTTTCCATCAATTTCATGAATTTTATGATCAACATCATAAGTATTTTATAAAAAACATGTCTCATATAATGAAATGATTATACATATTTGAGATTATTTTAATTTTAAAAAAATTTGTTTAGTTATAGAAGTTTAATGAATTTAGAATGTCATTAAAATAGAAATAACGTCATGTAGTGAGAGATTTTTTTTATAATTGCATCTCTTTAGCACAATATAATAGATGTCATTAGATATTATTAGTTAAATTCATTTATTGATTACATGTATGTATAGGAATTAAATTAATTAGAGAGAGGAATAATCGATTGAAAAAATGAGTTAATGTATACTGCATATGACTTAAATTTTCATCATTTTCTTGAATTTTATAATCATTGCCATAAGTATTTATAATAAAGACATCTTAAAATGATTTTAAGTGTTTGAGATTATTTTAATTTTTAATCACTTACCCAATTGTAGAAGTTTAGTGTAATTAAAATATAATTAATAATGAGAATAGAGTCATATCTTTTTATATTGGCATCTCTTTAGTACAATATAATGAATAACATTAGATGATAACTATTAAATTCATTTATTTATTGCATATATTTATAAGAATTAAATAAATTAGAAAAAGGAGGAATCAATTCAAATAAATGAGTTACACATACTCTCACATGTCAGGAGGCAAAGAAGGTCATGAAATGTTTTTTTAATACTTTACAAAACATAACATGAAAAGGGAGGATTACTACATCACTTGCCATATGACAAGTTTTCAGGATATTTATTTTTCTAAGTTATAATTCTATGATAATGTAACGACCCAAGCCGTTATTACTAAATTCATTAGTCTAATTAAAATTAAACATAAATAAATACTTGATTTTACAGAATGATTAGAAGCTAACTAAAGACATCTAGACTACCAAGAACTTGTAGTGTGCGATCAATGACTCCGACTATATACACTAGAGCTATCCACTAATTGTCTACACTTGCAACTGAAAAACATAAGAAAACACACGTGAATGACTAGAAAGTCATTCAACACACACTCCACGAAAAACCACAAGAAATCTGAGCAAAAACCAACGATATAAATCTCATCGGACTTTAAAATAATTTTCAAAGCTATTTTTATTTCTCCAAAAGTTATCAGAAAACTACCCACATCTCAAAATTGGGTCCCACTAACCAAAACCTGTTGAAAACCACATAGGTACACCAAAACCACACCATGAGTCATGTTGCTTGGCGTTAAGCAATCAACTTTAGCTACAAGTAGATCATCGAGGAGCTACTACGACATCTACATTACCACAGACAATCACCCTATAGAGAAGTCGTCAGTTTCGACTTCCCACCACATGTAGGACCTTCGAAAGGCTAACCTCACACCCGGAAGGTTTACTCACCCTACATCTAGGCGAACTATCCTTTCACTTGAAGGACGAACCATAAAGCACACTCTCTTGATATCCTAACTTGGTGCTTAAATCCTACACCTAGGCTTTGTTAGCACCTACCAATAACTCGGTACCTGTAGTAACTAAGGTATCACACCCAACTACTCAAGAGTCTCATATCTCCTAAGTCCACTATCATAATACCATCAGGTATGGATGGTACCCTAGGTCTCGATACTCGTAGCAACTAGAGTCTCATACTTCTAGGTTCAGATAGGACCTTGACTCGCAGACTTCAGTCTCGGCCTTATGAACGACAATCCAGAAGTTTCATACCTTCAGGATTTGACGAACACTTGCCTACGATCTCTTGGTCTCTGATCTCAACCTAAGTGATGCGCTTGACCACCATAGAATGTCGTCACACTCTTTGGTCCAAACAACGCGCGCCCATCAAATAAGAAAACCATGGACATTCATTTCAAAATATTAACATATTTTCCTTGAAAATCATTTTCAAATCTTTTATGTTTCACTAGGGTATTCAAGAAACTAAACAAAGTTGTCGTAAACGAAATACTAGAATCAAAATACCAAATACACCAACTTCAACATCTAGAATGGGCTCTGAAATCCATTGGATCCACCCGCACGGCCTATCCACGAGCCCGACCAGCAGTAGCTGGTTGCGGGTTGCCTTGAAATCCAGAGCTCAAAGAAACCATAGCTCTGTGGGCACTCACTTCTCTTCAAATTCTTATTTTCCACTACAAGACACCAAACTAGGCAAATAATATACTGAAATGTAGGAAATTAGACAACTAATCCAACAATACAAAAATTATCAAATTTTATGCAATAAAATTCAAAAAATCCTCTAGGAAAGACACAAATAAGTAGTATCAACCATTTTTAAATAACAATGATTAAAAATCACATACTCAATCAAAAATCACTTCCATCATGCTCAGAATAATACAAAGAACACAACCATATCAATTTTACAGGAACACAGAGCGAAGTTGTGGAGTGTGCACTTAAAGTGGTTCACTGTGCACCATCGTTGACGATCACCACAAGCATCGTTGACCGACCCACGAGTTCTGACGCACCTCACGACCTCACGATGACGTCTTGAAGCCAAGCACACCTCAGTATCGATGCAAGAACCCTTCAACGATCACCCTTCTCTCTCTCTCTCTCTCTCTCACATCTGAATTCTCAAGAAGGAAGAGGAAAGGAAGAGGAACAACGAGGAAGTGAATAAGAAGAGAGGGAGTTGACGTTGCGAGGAAGGAAGAGAACTTGTGGCTTACGACCTGTGAGATCACAGGAGAAGAGGTTGACTTATGGGAGACATTTCGTCCTCCTAATATAGCCTTTGTTTCATGCTCACGCACTCCACACCGGTCCATCATTGCACTACCGCACCAACCATTCCACTATCGTGTCAACAACTCCACCGAGTACTCTGTAACACACGAACACAATCTATCCACTTAAGGCACATGGCAAACTTCTCAACTAGTTACTAAATTACTCGTTGTGATCCATGGTACCAGGCCACGAGGCCCATCTATGGTTCTAGCCCACGAGGCTGGCCCACAGTACCAACTCGAGAGGTCAGTCAATTCAGTGGTCCAAAATAGAAAACAAGGTCCAAACACCATGCATAAGGCCCACAAATAGAGACCACATGCTATTAACACCTGTCTATAATTGTAATTCATTAATTCTTGTTAATTACAAGTATAATAAATTTTAGGGTATTACAGATAATTATTATATTAAAATTGCAATTGACATTGTAAAAAAGAGAAGAATTTACATAACATGTCCATATACAACCAAAAGTTATAGATAAATAGATATAGATATAGTTTATATTATATTTATTTATTGAAATATAAATGTCATTTCTAAATTTATTCAATGTTACCAGTTACTTTTCCTAAAGTAAAGAGAGCTAATAAGTAAAATTATAGTAGTTTCTATTGATATTGCAAGGACTAATGTAAATTATAAAAAAATAACTTCTAATAATAGCGACATGATATTAATTAAAAAGTACAAATTTTAATAGATTTTTTCTTTATGATTTTTATATCGATCACTATTCGTTGGAAAATATACTATGTGAATTATATGGCATCATTGCAATTGCTTATTCAGAAGAAAAGAGATTTAAAGATAAATATTGTTGGATACAAAAAATAATTTCAATAAAATTTATTGTATTATATCTTAATAATGTTATGTCACCTCTCAAGTTTTGATTGTTTAAAAAAAATTATACATTATGTGTTAACTCTTCTTAATAAGAAGACACATGACAAGTCAAGTGGCATTCTTTGAAGAAAACACCATGTCAAGTGACATTCTTTTAGAACAAGTATTATGATAAATGACAATATTTGGAAATGGTTAAAACTTAAATTATTACTTTTTAAAGTAGTATAGATATTGAAATCCAGAAAAATCACAAAATTGTTCCTATTCTTGTAACCACTGTTTGTACTCTTGCATCACTTGGAATATTCTTATGGAGACCTAGGTTTTGCACCATGTAAAAGGACATTTTAGTATATGCTGCCGTCTTCTTCATAGAGAACTAGCAACTGAAAAAATCCTATGGGTTGGATTGTCTTCCTCAATTGATCCAAACCCCAAAGCCTCACCCTTGTTTTGATATTTGGCAGGACAAGCAAAACAGGGAACTAGAAATGAATGAAAGAAAGAATGGAGAAAGTCAAGCTGCACTTTATTCAACCTCTGTACATCAATGCAGTTCCATCTCCACCAAGTTATTATACATTACATTAACATGAATAAAGAAGTAATGATCGGCGCAAAAAGAACAAAGATTTAAATTAATTCTTCATAAGCTACTCATAGTTGCATCTTCTTGACCTCTTCGGTGCGGCATTTACATTCTGTAATTCACTTCGATGGCTTTGCAGTTTCACATTCCTCTGTTTTTGCAAACCTTCCACGCACCCTTGGTTGACTGTCTGCTAAAGCCTTCCGACAAGCGTACTGTAAAAAACCACCACTGTAATCGTTACAAAACTTAAAAAAGGAATTACTAAATATTACTGCAATATCTTGAGAAGAAATTAGATAAATCGAGATGTTAACCTTTTAATGCATATGTTTCCAAATTGTGTCAGCAGGAATGTAGGACGATTGAAATTCTAGCCACTATTGGGAACACTCATTAGTAGTAATCATAATTGTTGAGATGCTCCAGAGCTAAGCCTCCAAAAAAAGGTGTACGATATGAGGTATAAGGTGTATGGTTATTCGAATCTGGTGTTATTTTGTTTTTCCGTATACATGGGTACTTAGGAGAGTTATTTATGTCAGAGTCTATATATATTTCATATCTTCTGGGGTTAGGGTAGTTGATACTGATTCAAGCCAGTCTCCAGTTGTTAATGGATAAAACTCTTTAGGTAAACCACGAAAAACGTTTTATTCTTTGCGTAATTGCTTTCTCTTACCGTGTTCTTTGTTTGATTTCTTTCTCTTGCTTCTTATCCATAACAATAATCAAATCATCTTTGAACATTTACGGCTGTTTTCCTGTGTGGGTTTTTCTGAACTAGTATTGTCAAAGAAATAATTGTTGAGCAAAATTTTAAAGCAATGAAATGCTTATAATGCATGGAAAACAAAATCATGAATATGTTTGCATCATCAACGTGGACATATTTAATATTATAATTCTGAGGACGGATGCTACTTCTTACATGAGAAATGCCAACACTTCTGTGTGTAGTCCAAAAAGTTTGATTGTTGTGAGTCATAACCTGATCTTTTACAGTTCCATTTAACTTAATTGTTTATATATGGTTGAGGGTTCAATTAAACAAAACGTATGGAAAATATTGTCACCTTGATTTTTCTGCCGAAGTTCCTCTTAGTCTTCTTCTTCATGTATCTTGAAAGCTTCTGCCTTCGTTCTTCAATCTTGTGACTGTCCATCCTCAACAGTCGTTCAACAGGAAGATGGAGGATGCTGATGTTGATCGGGTCCTTGTTACCAATTCCTAGAGTCTGCCACAAAAATTTTTTTTTTTTTAAACAATGGCCTGAAATAAAATGAGGTAGTCGCCCTACAACTGAACAAATGGTATGTATTCTCTTTAAAGTAAAAAAGAAATAGCAAAAACATTCTGTTTATTGAGCATTCCTCCACTGAAGTAATGGCCCCACGCGGGACATGGAGATTTGGAAAAAAAAAAAAGAGGCAGTAAAACTCTTTCAGATGTCACATGAGAAATTCTTTATGGTGCTCTCCATTAAGATCAGGTCCCAACTGTAAAACCATGGTCTTTTTCATTAAAAAACTAAAAAACATATGCAGTTGAGTTCCATTAGAAGATTTTCTTAGTTACTCGGATAAAAATATTTTTTCCAATCTCCTCCTTTGAAAAACTTCAGCAAGATCTATGACGGTATAGAGTGCCCAACTGCCCATCTGACAAAGTGATTACTCTGGTTTTTTGCAGGCCTAGTCTAATATTAAATCAAAATTAATGATAAACATGATTAACGTATGTTCAAGTTCTATTCATTGTGAAATAATGTGTAAGGACCTATTTGATGTGTTAATAGCAAACTCAAGTAAGCCTCCATTTAAGGATCCACAAGGATCTTGTTTTCCAATCTCAAGAAAAAGTTCCAAACTAGTTTTTCTTGTGTCATCGGATCTATCTTAACCTCATAAAAAAACATAGACATGTAACTCATGTCAGCCTAACTGAAGTTTTGAAGATTATGGCATCTTTATATTTAGGATTTTATTTTATAATTCGATAGTATGCTTGACAAATATTATGATTTAGTAACCAACTTGCATTGATTCATCTTGCAAAGCTGAGATTTGTATAGACAGATTTATAAGGTCTGGGACTTTTAATTCATTCTGCTAATACATGTATCACTACCAAGTGTAAGGATTGTAAAGAACAAAACATAATAAACATCATAGAGAACAAGATTATCTCACAAAAAGAGTTAATGAAGTCTGACCTCAATATCTCCCTCACTATATGCCCTTCTCATTCCAAAGACAGATCCCATATCCACTTCTTGAAAATCAAGAAAACTTGGTCCAGTGGGCACTCCATTGTTGCACTCTTTTGAGTCCAAGCAGCTAGAGCTCACACTTTTCTGCAGAGGCCCCTCCGCTGTTGAGTGATCATTCTGCACAATTTGGTCTTTCTCCA
This sequence comes from Posidonia australis, assembly GCA_024699735.1. Taxonomy (NCBI): domain Eukaryota; kingdom Viridiplantae; phylum Streptophyta; class Magnoliopsida; order Alismatales; family Posidoniaceae; genus Posidonia; species Posidonia australis. The sequence continues at coordinate 4,826 of JAMKQA010002148.1, read as the reverse complement.
TTTGTGATTCTCGAAACTTATCATCTAAGGACTCGATCACGGGATTCTCCAAAAGGTCCTCCTTGCACTCACAGAAAACATCACTCTGTAGATGTCTGCCGTCAATTGCCTCAGTGTCCAACACATTGATAGGTTCTGAAGTGATAATATCTTCACCAGAAGACATCATGGTAATAGCAGCTGTGACAGGATCAAGCTCAAGTAATGGTTCTTCTATAATGGGTTCTGGAGCTTTGAAGAGATCTCCTTCTCCTCCAAAGTCATATTCTGATATTGTGGAGCTCATCACCGGATTACCCTATAGAAGAAAGAAATTAAGTTTAGATACAATATAACAAGTTTTAGTTAAGCATACTTTGCTGGGACTGAGATCGGGGTTCCAGTTGTGGAATAAGTCATAGGATATGATTATGTAGCAGCTAATCTTTTCCTTGTATCAGTCCACAATCTAATGCAGGAGCATTCCTTTATATATAGATCAGAACGACCTTGGGATTTTTACTCAGCACAAGCTCCTCCAAAAAAGGAAAAATGAAAAGGGAAGAAAAGTGAGGCAGGAAGAAAGAAAGATCAAAGCCCCACTCTCGCTAGTTCAGTCTGTAAACATATAACAAGACAAGAAATGCTCCAAAATTGATTCAAAATATGTAAACACAAGTTTGTTAGCCGAAAATATCGACGAGCTAAAATTTCAGGTTAAGATGCAGTCCGAGGAAGACCAGAGAGATATTTTTGATACCACCAAACACCAATTGAAGACCAAGATATTTTTTCATCGAAGGGTGACATGAATTTAAGAACTTAAAGATATGCCAAAGAGTACACACTCGTCAAACAAAACAAGAACAGGGAACTTATTGAGAGGATTGAACTAAGCAAGAAAATTATTTATGTCCACTTGCTTTAATTCTAATTGAAGCTCGAATTGACTTGAAGAAATGTTCCAAGAAACAAAACTGCCAAAAAAATGAACACATAAAAGCTTTGCAGCGTAGCAGAATCTCAAAAACACAAAATAAATAGAGCTCAGAAAGCCATTTTTCAATCCTCCAGAAAGTGGAAGCTGACATGGTTTCAAGTCCAAATTCTTAGCTGCAGGCAAGGACCAACTTATATTTTAAAAAATAACACAGAAAAGAAAGGAAAAGTTGGAGTCTTTGCACTTCCACATCTGATTAGAACAAGATGAGAACCTGATTAGACCCAACCGTGAAAATTGGTCAGAAGTATAAAAATTCAAACAAAACCCAGCTTTGATGGATGAAGAAGAATTCATTTCGTTTACCACTGGGGCACTGAGATGGGTCTGGCCACCATCCTCAATGATGATACCATTGTCATCGTGGATCCCATCAATGCTCAGGAGACAGAGGAGCTCCTCCTGGAGGTCGAGCTGGGTCTCCTCGAAGATACCGAAGTCCTGCAAATTCTGGAACAGCAGCCCTCCTCCTCCATTCATTTCTTTCCACCACCACACAAGCTTTCTCCACCTTAACTCCTGTTCAAACAAAAACCCAAAAGAACACAACAAAGGAAAGGAAGAGGAGATCAAAGAACAATCTCTGCCACTATATATAAATTCCCCAGTCCAGATTTATAGTCATTGAAGCGGTGGGCTCTCACTCTCAGGCACCGGTGTGTTTCCAGTAACAGCGCAGTGCATTTGGCGGATGCGCATGTAGTAAGGGTGGTCGAGCTTTTGCAAAAAATTCCTTCAATAAATGTATATAATTTAATTTTAAATAGTAGAAATTTACTCTCAATTTTCAAGTTTTGCTTAGATGTTAGTATCTATGTTTTGACGGTCATGTGGTATCTTGTCATTTACAATTAAATAATAGAAAAATATACATTATATTTGTCTTAGTATTCAACTTAGTGGTTGGTTATCTCTTACAACCACCACTCTAATTATCAAGTTCAAAATCACTTAAGCACTTTTTTTAAACAACTAATTTTCCCAATATTTGTGGAATTTGAACTTCTAATATTTATACAATTATAAAGAGCCTTTATCACTTAACCAAGTGGTTCCGAATAACTTAGTTTTTTTGGATTATGATTTTTATTAAGTACGGACCATCTTTGGTTAGGTCTATGTTGAGAATTGAAAATTGAAAATCCACAACATCAAGTTCAAAATCACTTAAGTATTTTTTTTTTTTAAATAACTAATTTTCTCAATGTTCATGGAATTTGAACTTCTAATATTTATACAACCACAAAGAGCCCTTTTTAAGTAAGTGGTTGCGAACAACTTAGCTTTTTTAGATCATGTTTTTATTATTATTTAAGATTACATTTACAAATTGACAATTGAAATTCCAATTGATTCATATGTTCTATGTTGTATGACAGGTTTAAACACAAAAGTCATATAATTTGGATACTTCTTTTGTTTCAAAACAAGTTGTCTTATGTTTCAAAAGGCAAAAAATAATAATGATGCTTACTACTTTAATTTCAATAAGAATAATTTCAATTTTTAGTTTACAAAAATGTTAGGCATCATTAATCATCATTAAAGGTCCCTTGTTTTTGTTTAAGTCTCATGGGGAAAAAACTCCAACATACTATATGTTATTTTATTATGAGGTTGATTATTGTTGCTGTAGGAAAGCCTACATCCTACAGGCAAGTAGGTACTCCATTTTTTAATTTTTTTATACATATTTTTTAAAATTCACATTATATATTAGATTATTATGTTGTATAGCATACGTACTTAAATTTCTATTACCATCTAATAATCCAAACCCCCTAATCAAATGATCCTTAAATATAGTAAATCTTAGTAAATTGTAACCATTAAAATTAAATGACTTAATTAATAGTAAAACCTAAGATATAGTAAATCTTAGTAAATTGTAACCGTTAAAATTAAATAAATTAATTAATAGTAAAACATACTCCAAAAAATCTAAAGTTTAATCATGTTGTGAACCATAAAATGGATTAAAAGACTACATATTTTGATTTCTATATTTCTTATGGAAAATATGAAAAATAGGTCACCTGTAGCCATGTTAGTCGTAGGTGACCCACAACTCCATTTTTGCCTTTTATTATTGATATTTTGCTATGACCACCATAAAAGCAATACTTGATCCACCACTGATCCAATGCAGTGGATGTTGGTACCACAACACAGTAGTACTACACCAATGCAAAGTGAAATCTTATGCCCACTTGCTTATCTTGGGCATCTATTCAGGCAATCCATCTCCAAACTTTGACTTATTGAATTAGATTCCCAACAAAATCTTCATTTCTTTTATTTAAAACAATTGCAATATGATCCAACACAATAAGAACCACTGGTTCAACAAAAATTTAAATCATGATTTATATTTATTTTTATTTAAGTATTCTTTAAATACATGCCGGGTTAGTTTAACTATTGGCTCATTCAGTTGAATCACAACTTAGATTATTATGGTTTGATTTTTTTTTTTTCAAAAAGATAATGCATGCAATGTTGACGATTCAACGGTTTAACCACCATCTGCAAAAGGAAAAAAAGGTTTAACCACATGAAGATTGGTTTGATTCTTAAATGGTCGAAATTTTGTTTATGGTTCAATTTTTAAATAATTGATTAGAAGTGTTGAGTTCATAAGCTAAATCAAGGTTTTTGTTTGAGATTTTTACATGAATAACATCCAAAATCATTTATATTATGTGAATACTATTGAAAATTTTAAAAGTTCATCTATAGCATTCATCTATAGAATAATAATTTAGTTATCTTACGTATGATTTATGAACTTCATTACAGTTTGATTTCTTTTGTCCGACATTTTGGTATAAATTGATGTTAAAATGAGAAAGATAAATCATACAAGATGATATATTTATGTATTTCTAGTTTTTTTTTTGTTTTTTTGTTAACGGTTGAGATAGATATTATTTCTTCGGCTTCAATGTCAGATAAGAAATACAAAGTTGAGTAATATTACAGACCTTTAGGCTATACAACCCCCAATAATCCATATTGTACCATAGAAGACACCATATAGCTTAGGATATTTATCAAACATGGGACGAAGAAGTATTGTATCAAAAAATGTATTTTTCTATATGAGCCAACTTCCTTCCTTCATCCATTCATATCATCCTGGGTTGCCTCTCCTGTTGGTGCATGGGAGGAAGGAATAGAAGGTGGTGCATCAAGAGGCTCCTCAGACTGTGGTGTCATTGCAGTTACAAACTGCAACAATCTACTTTCTCAAAACCTGGAAGAAGATTTTCCACCCAAAATTGCATCAAACATATAATAACAGTAATAATTCCAAAAGCTGACTTACTAATATTGCGAAAGATCCTATAATTTCACTCTCTCCAAATCAACCAGAGAATGATCTGGAGTAACAAAGTCCACCTAGTAAAAGTCATTGCAGAATCTCAATTTTTCCCAATCTGCACCCAATCGACGAACCCGAGATGGAGTCGTCGGAGCAGAAGCAATGTTCGTGTAGATCTGCTAGAATGCGTAGTCCAGTCGGACAGAGGAAGGAAGGAGGGAGAGGAAGATCTGCAAGAGACAGATCTGAGAGGAAGAATGGCTCGTAGATCTGCGAGAGGTAGATACGAGAGGATGTACAAGTAAATTTTGAGACATTGATCCCGCAATAATGGCATTCCTGCAATATCCTATGAGCATACAATGGCCCATACAACAAGCACAAAGTCAGAACCAAGCTGCAGGGAGGGCGTCGTTGGCCCGGAATGTCGACACGGTCGCTGCAGGGCGCGAGCTCACCACCCTAAGAGGCAAAAATAAGTAAAGGGGGCGAGAGAGGTACCATTTTGCCCTGGTGAAGCAC
>JAMKQA010002147.1:0-22122 GCA_024699735.1 Posidonia australis | reverse complement strand
CCGTGATGCCAACCCGAGCCCGGGCGGGCTGCACGTTTCGCGGGCCGGGCCGGCCAGGCCCGGCCCGTTTTCCATGTCTAGTTCCGCCACCCCATTCTGCTGTGAGGTGTGCGGGCAAGAAGTCTGATGGAGAATACCCAAGGAAGAACAATGAGAAGTAATCCTGGATTGCATAAACTCAAGGGCATTGTCAGTTCTCAAAAATTTCGGCGTAACACTAAAATGATCCTTTATTTCATTAAGAAAATTGCAAAGTACATCATAAACTTGACTCCAATCTTTCGACAAATAAACCCATGAAGCTTGGAAGAAATCATCCACAAAAACAATATAGTACCTATGTCCCGACACAGATGGAACTCTAGACGGACCCCAGACATCACAATGGATTAACTCAAAACACGTAGTAGTAGACGTAAGACTTAACCTTTTAAAGGAAGCTCGATGATGCTTCCCTAACTGACAGGACTCACACTAAAAAGAAGAAACAGATCGCCAAGGTAATGCCTACTGAAGTTTCTAATGAAAGGGATGTCCCAACCGGTAATGCCACAAGGATGAAGACTCAGAAGCAGATGCCACAGAAGCTAATCCCAGAGGTATCTCATCACGAACTAGCAGGTATACTCCATTGCTGCGCTCACGGCCTAAACCAATCCTTCTCTCCGTCTGCAAATCCTGAAAAGTACAATGAAAGGGAAAGAAGGTGACTGAACAGTTTAATTGTTTTGTAATAGCGCTAATGGAAAGTAAATTTACAGGAAAATCTGGAACAAAAAGGATTTTTTAAGTGGTAATTAGGGAGACGCATGTACTACATCTTCCCCAGACAGAGGACAGGTTCGACCATCAGCAATGGTCACAGTATGAAAAGTAGATAACTAGGACAACTGAGTAAACAAACTATGTGTACCTGACATGTGGGAGGAGGCACCGGAATCAATGATCCAGGAAGAGTCTCTGGATGCAAGGAAGGCATTAGTATCTGAAGAGCTCGCATGAATAGCCGTGGCAGTAGAGTCTGTGATCTTTAGCTGTTGGAGCAGTTCGAAATCTGCTTGTGAGACGGTGAAAGTCTGCTCCTCAGTAGTAGCTGCAGCAGTGGAGGACTCAGTAGTGACATAAGCTATTTGTGGTCTGCCAGTAATGTCCCAACATTTCTCAAACTTATGCCCTAGGCGACCACAATGTGAGCACCGTGGACGTCCACCTATGTCACCTCGTCCACGACCGCCTCCTCGAGAATTGCCACGTCCATGCCCACGTGTGGCTGCCATGGTAGATGGCTCAAACATGGGATGAGTCAAGGTTGTAGAAACCCGAAGAACCTTGTTGAAAGTCGTCTGTAAGTCTAGGACACTGTCAGCTCCCAAAACCTAACCTCGAATCTGAGAGCTAATCTCCGAGTTGAGACCAGAAAGATAGGTTGCAACTGATAATTCCTCCCTGTACTAGTGAAGTCTAATGATATCCATTGTCAACGGCTGATATACATCTAACTCGTCCAATAGTGTTCGAAGCGCAGTGAAGTGCTGCTGAACAGACTGATCCCCCTGACGAAGAGTGAAAATTTGCTCATAGATCTCGCAGACACGAGAGATGTTCTTCTCGTGGCCATAAGTAAGGCGTAAGGTATCCTAGATCTTCTTGGTAGGCCGCAATAGGATAACGCCTCGTGCAACTTGGGACTCTATGCTATTTGTCATCCATGTAATAACAACAGCGTCATCTGCAAGTCAATCTTCATACTGTTCTGACTTGATATCGGGAGGAGGGTGGGTGAGGTGCTTCAGTTTTCTGTGGGCTAGGACAAATGTCTCAAAACTCTAGGACCACAATGTATAGTTGGATCCCGAGAGTCTTTCAGATGTACTGCTCATATTTTTGACAAATGAGTCACGAGATGTCATAGTCTTTGACTGAAAAAAAAACTGAATAATTGTTGGAAAATGTCTGAAAAATTAATAAGAGTGAACCAGACTACTGACCAAGGCCATGGATGTGACGTATCCACGTACGACGGAGACCGGAGGCTTGGAGAGGCCTAGAACATGGCCAACATAGCCACTACACCACATAGGAAGGGCTGGACAGTCCTTTCAGACAAAAAGGAGAGGACATAGGGCATCATCGACGGCTGCATAGGCGCCGTCTGACGGCCTGGTCTGATGTGGCCACCGACGGCTAGGGAGAAAGGGGGCGGAGAAGAGGCCGACGTGACCTAGAGAGGGTGCTGACGTGATCTGGAGTAGTGGCGCTGAGCGGGCGGTGGCAGGCAGCAGTTGGCGACGGCGGGCAGCGACCGAAGAAGGTGGTCTGGCGGTTGTAGTGGCTGTTGTGTTTGCTAGGATTTTTTTTAAGGCTCTGGTACCAAGTTGAGAGAGAAAATCAGTTGTTGTCTATTGAGTATGTGTTTACATATATATATGGTATTGGTTATCTAACACTAAATGGATATCTAATTACCCATTAAGACCATACAAACCACATTACATACTCTAACAAGGTAAATTAGAATACCAAGAGAGAAATAGATTTACTATTCGAGTTTTCTAAAAAATGATATAGAAAGCTGACATGGTACTATGGAAACACGAGAAAATGACAAAAGGCAATCAGATAGCTGTTAATGGGTAGATGTTTAATATTCAAGTCCTTAGTTATCTCAACAGAAGGAACCAGATATCCTTTGTCAAAGTTTCTAGTGTCAAAGTACAAACTGACACTTGTGACAATGACAGCAAAGTTGATGCTAGCCAAAATGATAATAAGGGATGCACAACAGCAACCCAAAGGCAATAACTAAAAGCAAACTAATAACAAATATGATAAACAATTCCAAGCAGAGATGGCAAATCAAAGATAGGGCTAGCAAATATAAGACAAAAGTTGGGAATCCAAATGTAGTACTAGCTTCATAGGATATATATGTCAAGCTAGTCAGATTGGTAGAGCTACACCTAAGGCCACTCGACAATGAAGCACAAATAATGGTTGAGACGATAAGAGAAGGGTTAACTAGATGGCCTAATAATCAGGAATATGCTAATGCTATGACGCAACAAAAGGCAGTTGTTGCACCAGATGTTGTTTCAGGTAGTACACGAATATTTGATGTTAAGCACACATTGATTGATCCACATGCTACACATTCATTTATGCTTCAGCGTCATGCTTAACCTGAAAATATGACACCTTATATGTAGACTACAGTTGCTGCTGCTCTAGGAGATGATGTATACCATCTTTGCTCGATCACGCTAGGCCAGAATGAAACTTTTCTAGATTTAGTTCCTCAAAACCAAAGAGCCAGAGACTTTTGAAGTAATACTTGGGGATGGATTCTCTATCCAAGTACAAAGGATCAGTTAACTACTCCAAAAAGGAAGTGGTATTCCATATACCAGATGGATATTGTGTAATACTTAAAGATTTAGTCCTGCATTATTTGAAAAAAGAAATTGATGGGGTTAAAAAAAAAAGGATCAACTAGTACATCAACCTCAACTTAAACATTTTAAGCCTGATTATTATGGATCAGTTGAACCTAAGTCATTACGTCTTGTTTCTTGTTATGTAGGGAGTAGAGCGTCGTATATTCTCAACTTTGTGGAGAGGGGGAGAAAAGGATGGATGGAGCATACATTTAAAGGAATGAGGAAGAGAATAAAGAGTTAGAGGAGAAAATGGCTTTTAGTTGTATCATTTTGTGTTCGTATGTGTTGGTCACATTTTTGATATTATCCTTCAATTCAATGAATCTTCTCATGTTTGAATAAAGGTCAAGAATAGTGACTATGCTATTTCAATAGATCTCATATGAATTTAAGAATGTTTTGTAGGTCATGCTCTATAAGTAAATACGAAATAATTCACAAATATGAGTTGAGAGGATATTATACAAATATTGATATTTTTATGTAAATTGAGAAGATCTAATGTTGCTTTGGACTGTTTGCTACAACTTGGCAAAAAAAATTTATTTTGAGGATTTATGGTAATTATTATGGTGATTTTTGAATGGATTTTATTGTGATTATGATACATTTAAGCCCTGTATACTTGTATAGCTAGCTGTGCAAGTGTAAGGCAGTATGTACGTTTTGGGTTGTGATATTTACCTAATCAAGTACCACAGTATCGAATAATTCAAATAGATTAAATGTCATAAAATTGCCCTGTCATGTCTAGCTAGTTCATGCATTCATTATTATGTCATACATAAATAGATGAATCTAGTGACGATTCCTGTATTAGATTATACCATATGTTACACGTTAAAGCTTAACATTAATACACAACAATCATGATAAAGAAAATACAACTAAGACATGAGGTTAATTTAGGTAGGAAAGATGAGTTAGCCAATGATATATCAAAATCTTTCTCTTGATGTTATTTAGGTAGTTGAATACACATCGTCAATTTGCAAAAAATGTAATTACTGACTTACAGTAACATGGAACAAGTTGAAGAAGAAATTCTCAAACTGAGGCATAAAGAAATTGTGAAGCCAGTGAAACTACAGCAATCTTTGAAGAGTCCAGGTATTGCATAGCCACTTCAGCATTTTTTGCTTCAGCTTTGATTCTCCAGAGCAATCGGTAGTCAACTGGTCACAAACAGAAATATTAGAACCAAACCATGGCCTTGACTCTTAGAAAAAGCAAACTTTGGGAGTCTAAAACAAAGATTCTTCAGACAAAGGAATATGGAATAACTACAGGATTGACTTCAGAAACAAACCCAGCCAACAGAAACTTTTGTTGATATGGATCCTGAGGCAGAATTCATGAAGTGCAGGCAGATAATACCCACACCACATATCCAAGTGGGCTTGAGTTCTTCCACATTCAAGTCCGTGGCTCAATTTCAAGTTTTATTCAGTTATAAGCTATAGCCACATATAAGGTAAATGTGACTTTAAAAAATCAATTAAATGAAGGGAATAATGTGGAACACATCCTAATAATTCTTCTTGTTGGATTAGGAAAACGAACAATCACTGGTTTATTGCTATAAAAAGGATTACATATATATAAGGGATACCTACCACATGGATATCCAATAATTCATCTAACTTATATACATAAAAGCATAATTAACACTCCCTCTCAAACTAGAACATATATATTAAATCATGCCTATCTTGCTACAAAGTGTTTCAAACACTCCAATATTCAAACCTTTTGTAAAGATGTCTGCCAACTACTTTGAAGATTAAGTATATAGGGTATCAATAATTCATTTCATCACTATAACTATCAACCTCAATGTGTTTCGTACACTTGTGAAATGTAGGATTATTAGTAATAAATATTATTACCTAATTGTCACGATACATAGACAACGAAACCTCTATAGAAAAATCAACCTCAATTAGTAAGAAACTAAGGTACATCATCTTACATATAGTCTGCGTCATGGATCTACACTCTACTTCGCATTAAATTTAGACACCACATTTTGTTTCTTGTTTATCCAAATGATGAGATTGCCTTCAACATAAGTACAATATTCAAAAGTAGACTTCCTATCCCTTTTGTCACCCGCATAACCTAAATTAGATTATGCTTCAACTTGAATGTGACTATGCTTCCTGTAAACAATACCTTGGCCAAGTGTGCTCTTAATGTATGCCAATACACGTAGCGTCTCCTGCTAATGGACTAATCTAGGCTCATGCATGAATTGAGAAGCCCTACAGCATATGAAATATGTACGCAAGTAACAGTCAAATAAGTCAATTTCCTAATTAGTCATCTATATCTACCAACATCGTCCATAGACTTCGACGAGTCATCACAAAAGGTTAAACTTTAATCAATTGGAGTCTTTCTAGCTTGCATCCCAGATGATCAGTCTCTTGTAAAATGTCAAGGACATATTTTCTCTAGGACAATGTCATCCTACCCTTGATGTGGATAAGCTCAATTCTAGGAAAATATCTAAGTTTTCCTATATCCTTTGTAACAAAATGCCTCTTCAAATATTCCTTGTCTTATTGATCCCTATAATATCACTCTCGATCAAGAGAATATTATTAACGTATATGAGTAAGAAAACATATCCACTTGTTTGTTTCTTAATAAACAACGAGTGATCAACAGTATATCTCTGAAAGTCATTGTCCATGACAATTCTGTTGAATTTTTCAAACCAAACCTGTGAACTCTACTTAAGACTATAGATAACCTTTCGGAGTAGACACACATGATTGTCTTCTTAAGCAACATATCCTAGAGATTGCTCCATATGCATCTGTTTTGCTAGATCACTGTATAAAAAAACATTTTCCACATCAAGTTGACATAACTTCCATGACTAATTTACGGTAATAGAAAGTAAAACACATATAGAGTTCAATCGAGTCAAAAGAGAGAATGTCTCCTTATAATCAATCCCATACATCTGTGTAAAATCACGAGCTATCATACGAACTTTGTACCCATCCACCGACCAATCTGGCTTATATTTCATAGTGAAGATTCATTTGCAACTGACTACGTTAGTTCTAATAGGACGTGTAACCAATTCTTATATACCACGAGAGGTTAGTGCTTGTATTTTCATGTCCACAGCTCTCTTTTTATGTGAGGTATGAAGTACTTCTTGGGAGTTCTTGGGAATAAACTTAAAGAAAATGGATAAGGTAAAGTTACAAAATGAAGGATAAAAACGATCATAGAAAACAAAATACGAGATAGAATGAACAATAGTAGAACGCTTACTCTTACGAAAAACAATAGAAATATCAAGATCAAGTAAAGGTAGATTCACAAACGTAGGAGTCAACTCAATATGAGGTGTCACATGTGTCCACTGTCGACACTGGTATACATACAAAGGACAAGGCAAATTACATTTCATGACAACTGATCTATCTTCGACATGGACGGACACCTCAATAGGTATAGGATGAGGGACATCCTCACAAAAAGATGTGGTAGAAGTAGAACCAAAAAAGAAGCTAAAACTCAAAGAAGGTAATATTGACAAAGACAATACACCAACGAATAAGAGTACGATAACACTTGTATTCCTTTTGACTGTAAGAATACCAAACAAATACTTAAGAGAACAAAAGAGACAACTTATCAAGACTTGGAGTCTAGAGCCACGTTTGGTAGTGATTATTTGCTCTAGCATATTTACAATAAACTAGTTTGAATGAAAAAGTTAAACCAAACAAGATGTAGAACTCAAAAAATACACTAAAACGTCACAGCGATCCCCAACCTTCCACTCTACGACGAGAACAAAGGCCCCATCGTCAGCATCAGTGCGATCCAACTGCGGCTAGGGAGAATGCGGCTTGCGCACTCCTCCAGCTGACGCGGAGACATGACCTCCGGGCGACGATCAGGCTGTCCAGGGCAATCCCACCTTTGGTGGGCCTACTGAAGACGGGGGGGGGCGCTGTAAGGGAACAAGGACATGACGACGACACTGTACACACTATGCTCGTCAATGAAGGAGAACAAGGTTCAAGCAGTGTAAGCAGGGGTGGTGAGGCCGTTGCTGGAGCTGATGGCGGACAAGGCGGCGTATGTATTGACGACGATGGCGAGTTAGGTGGAGGCGAGGGGGTTGATCGTGGAGGAAGGGTGATCCCGAGGCTGGTGGAGATGGTGGAGGTTGGGAACCAGAGGCAAAAGAAGCTGGTTGCCTACATTCTGCTCCAGATCTGCCAGGAAAGCAGTGGATACTAGGCCAAGGTCACCCTGGAAGTGGAGGAAGAAGAACATTATTCTTACACGTTATTGCATCCATACAAGATTATTCCATTATAGATAAGCTTCCAAATAAACTCTCAGAGGAAGTAACTTAAAAAAAGCTAACTTTTTCAAATACACTGGAGAGAAAAAAACATTACCAAATGCTATCTAAGTCTTAAACAAAGGTAACACATTTAAAAACCTTTAAAGGTAGTGATAACAACTCCATATCAGGATAAAGCCTTCTAAATGGTGCCTCACCGCCAAGAAAGGTAGACAACATCCTATTAACGAGATAAAAGGTAGTAAGAACAATATTAGACCATAAATATTTAAGAACCTTCATATGCAACATAATGATGCAAGTTACATCAACGATGTGACAATGTTTGCATTTTGTCACACCAATCTGTTGAGATGTATGAACACAAAACGTCTAACGAAGAATAACCAAAGAATCACAGTAATATTGAAGATCAATTTGAAAAAACTCCAAGACATTATCAGTATAAAATATTTTGAGAGTAACAAAAAACTAGTTTCTTATTTCAGCAAAAAAATGTTTGACAGTATCGAAGTTTATCTTTGAGAAGTTATACTCAAGAAAGTCAAGAATAGCCATTAATAAACACAATATAATATCTATGATCAGACACAGATGAAACACGGATAAGGTCCTAAATATCAAAGTGAACTGACTCAAATAAACTCTAACTAATAGTAAGAGATAGACGTCTATTAATGACACGATGATGCTTACCCAACTAACACGACTCACAATTAAAGCACTCAACAAAGATCCAAGGAAGAGCCTGTGGAATCTTACGATGAGACGAATGACCGAGACGACAATGCTACAAAAGTGGAGACTCTACAGTGGAAGCTAAATATACGAGTCTTCGAGGCATCTCATCACGAACTAATAAGTACACACCATATCTATGCTCACAACCCAAATCAATCCTCCACCCTGTTTGTAGATCTTAAAAGGTGCAATGGAAAGGGAAAAAGTCACAAAACAATATAATTATTTGGTAATAACACTGATGGAAAGTAAATTAACAAGAAAATCAAATACATAAAGGACTTTATCAAAGATTATCTAGGAAGAGGCTTAAATGATCCCTTCCTCAGACACAAAACAGTGGCGACCATCAACATTGACGACAGAACAAACACCAGACAATTGAAAAAGACTGAGTAAAAAGATCAGGAGTATCTAACATATGAGAAGACACCTCAGAATCTATAATCCAGGAACTATCCTTAGAAACTAACAAGGCATTAGTACTGGATGTAATAACATATGATGCAGTGACAAAGGAATGATTGACTTATAATTAAAGGAACTCGTTATAGTCAACTTGTGATATGATTACCATCTGTGAAGGTTGATCATCAGATTGTATCACTATAGTAACATGTTGAGCCCATTGTAGTCGAACAAACTTGTCCCAATACCTATCCAACGTGTAGTTGGTTCTACCATAGTGCTCACATTTGTTCCTGTCTAGAAAAGCGACCATGACCACAATCACACCCTTTGATAGAAGTAGCCATCGCGGACTAGTTTAGAATGGTAGTCGGCGTAGCAATGGAGATCCTCAAAACATGAGAAAAAGTAGATTGTAACGACAAAACCATCTCGACCCCAAGAATCTAGGAAGTAAGCTCCAAATTGAGGCCTACTAGAAACATAACTAGTACCAATTCTTCATGGTACTCTTGTATCTTGGAGTCAATGACAAGAGATTGATAACTCTCCAATACATCAAGTAATACATGAAGAGAAGTGTAAAAATCCTGAACTGAACGATCCCTCTGGTGATAAGTGAAAAGATACTCATATATCTCACAAACATGAGCAATATTTTTCTCATTCCCATAGATACTCCGCAATGTGTCCCATATTTTCTTTACCGATTTAAGCATCATCACACCTCGAACAATACTATCATTCATGCTATTCACCAATCACGAAATAACAACACAATTATCTACAAACCAATCTTTATACATAGCATCTTATATGTCGACAGGATCATGAGTTATATAATGGATTTTCAATGTACACTAAGGAAAGTCTCAAACGCTTGAGACCATAGTGAATAGTTCTTTCCATCCAACTTAATTAAGGTTCTAGTGAGATTTCTAATCTATATATCATGAGAGGAGGCTATTGTTCAACCAACTAGCACAATAGAATTAGACGGATGGAGAACTATTGCAACACGAGCATAGAAATAAGGATTTGATCAATCCAAAAGCACATGCACAAGCATAGAATAGGGTGCATGATCAGGCACAACACACGAACAAAGATTTGCTCAACACATGATCAATCCAAAAGCACAAGCACAAACATAGAATAGGGCACGAGTACAAGCACAACACATTGCAATCTTAAAATGTCATGCCCATTCGACAACAAAGGTTGTAGGAGTCATCGAAGGGAATATGAGAGGTCTACGACAGGAGGAGGAGGGGTTGGAGGGAGCAGGAAGGACGGTTAGTGACAGGAGGCCGCAAAGGTGACACTGGCGATTATGGGTGACATGTTGACTGTAGGTGAAAGCACCAACAACTGTGAGAGCTCTCGAAACAAAAAAGAGTGAGTTAAGGTTAGGATTTTCCTATACAACTTAAACTCTTGATACCATGTTGAATTAGGAAAAAGAATAATCACTTGTTTATTGTTATGAGAAAGATTAATATATATAAGGTAATAGGAGACATCCACTACATGAATATCCAATAACTTATCTAGCCCATATACGTAAAAGCATAGCTAACACTTCAAAATATAAAAGGTTCAATGGCCCTAAAATGTATGTTTGTAAAATACAAGAAAGAAATGACCTAATAGAACCTTACAAACTTGAAACATCAACAGCATAAAGTGCAAACAATAATATTCTCTAACATGGTGAAAGCCATGTCTGCACACCACATTTTCAAGCGGAATTTTCTAACATCAAAATCTTGATGTTGTCCTACTATTAAATATTGAACTCCAAGGTTTTGATATTTTCTGGAAAGGCGTTAGCTGTACCACCAAATGCTAGAGCGATGGGGAAAGCCATCTCTTTGGAGCATGATTTCTTACAAGGGCTTAAAAACGATTATGTCAATTATGAACTTGTTCGTTTATGTATGCCAAGTTAACAAATGAAAATGGGCTAAATTTGGTGTACTTTTTTTTTAATAAATACATCGGAGAAAAAATAACTATATAGATATATTTATTAGATATCTATAAATATACAGTACATTTTTCATTTAAATCAAACAACTATTAACTTTTAATCTAAAGGTCTTAAAATTCAACATATTTTGTTAAATTCTAATCATTAAATTTTAAATTAAAAATTAATAATGAATATAACTTAGATTATGATGAAACTTTAACATATCGTAGATTATCTTATAAATTAACTAACTATCTAATTAGATTTTATTTTTAAAAAAAAAAAAAAAGATGCCTGCAGAAAAAATTCCCTGTAGGCACCTACGGGGGCCATTTTCTGAAATGAAAAACCTCTTTACAAAGTTCACATCTAAATATCTCTGCCCAGTAGAGGCACAGCTGGCAGACAAGCTTTCTTTAATTGAATCAGATCATAAAGTCATTTGAAGCTCCTAAAGAAAATCAGCTCAAATTCCCAAGAATATTTTTGAGCAATCAAGATGAACTCTGGACATGGTGCCCAAGAACGAAGAAGCAAACATGATTCTGGCACTTCATCGCTTGTGTGAGATAGTAGATAGCAGATAGCAGACATCTCAAGTGAAGATATTCTTTAGTACAGTTGGGAGTTTGCAGGTTTTGTCACCATAAAACAGTAAGTGACCTGAACTTTTAGTTTGTCACCTGCTTCTTGAAATACCCTGGAAATTATATTCAGCCTCTGTCAGACTCAAACAGATGGTGAAATTTCTAGGGTACCTTTAAAAAAACGTGTTAGTGTCATAGGTGAAAATTATTTAGGGCATGGTATTCCCCAAGCCACCAATAACAATTTGATCGATCAAATTTAAGCCACCATTTGCATGGTTTATCTGTTATAATGTCTCACTTTTTGTGGACCTGCCACTTTATTGTGTCACTTTAAGGATACATTGCCCAACAATCCAACAATCTCAAGCTGATATATAACATGCATTCAATATTAAATAATAAAAAACAATAGGCTTCTAACCAGTCACATTAGGTAACAGGGTCTCACTTCTTGTGGACCTGCCACTTGATTGTATCAATTTGAAGGATATGTTGCCCAGCAATCTGACAATCTCATGCTGATATACAACATGCATCCATTATTAAATAATAAAAACGAAAGGCTTCTAACCAGTCACATTAGGTAACAAGGTCTCACAGTACGAGACCAGGTAATGGTATACATGCAACAAAAGCATAACCATATTGTTGTGTCAGGAAATTACTTAACAAAGCATATACAAACTATGGCAAACACATCCGAGGACGATTTCAGTACTGCAACCATGCCTTAGTCCCATTATGCCAGCCAAAAACTTAAAATGTATTTTTAAATCCATTTTCACTGTTTCTAACCATGTAATTTAGGCCTTTCAGTGCCTCTTTTAACTACATCAATGTGTTTTGGTTCTTTCTGTTTTGGAAATGCACCTAGAGCTCTTCTTTGGCTAAGATGATTTTCTCTCATTACATCCTCAATTGGTGCTACCCCCACCATACTGCAAATGAATTCATTATTCCTCATTCATCTAAATGTCCTCTTCCCTTAGTTTTTAAAGGTATGTTCTTTTTGAAGTGTACAACGCCCTATACCGTTATCACATAAAGTTCTGAACATACTTCTCCATTTCATTCAGCATGTTAAATCTTATGGGCGACATCCTCTTTGGTATCCCCATATTTACTTATTACGGATCCTAAATATCTCTTGTATCCAGCAAATGTTGTACCCTCATTATGGACATTTTCTCAGGATACAACTGGCCGAGAAAGTAAAAAAAAAGACTACATTAAGGGTCGTATGGATCTCTCTTTGTAAGTTTTGATGATGACTTAAATGTGTCAATTAAATTATATTCAATGACCACGACAAATGGGTTTAAGGATGACTTCAGCATGTCAATATCAAGTGGTATTCATTGACTATTACTCGTAGCATTAACATAGTTCTTTCACTTCTTACATCTTATTGGGTAAATGTCTTTCATCAATTTCCAACAGTATTAAAACAGTGCCATAACTAAGTAAAATATTGAATGTTATATAGAGAAAGCATACTATTAGATTAACCAGTACCACAGATAGTGTGCTGTGAACATGGTACATCAAAGATGTACATGCCTGACATGATACAAACAAATTTACTATTGTACAAGGAAAAGAAGCAAGACATGGTAATGCAAAATTGGTAAGTTAAGCTAGATATATAGGTAGAATATTACCTGGTCTGGTCATGCATGTGCATCATCTAGCCCGTTCTTATCAAGTTTGTTGCCTTCACTTGATTTCTTGGAAAGAAATGGGATATTCTGAAGCCATATTTGTTAATTAAGATAAATACATTGGACAATGTGTCTGTTTGGCCTGTAAAGCTCTGATGACTGTATCAGGCCTTGCATGAAGACCACATATCATCAGCTTCTCGGGCAGTAAGAGTATGGTTTCTTCTCGATATGTTCTACAATCTTGTCACGCCCATGGTCCACAACTACGAACAAAATGCAGAAGGTACCATGTTACAATGAGAATATGGAGAGTAAAATGTGACTACATAATTATATATTTTGCACTTTTATGAAATGATTAATTCATACTTTTTTTTTGCATAACAGAAAAGCAAGCAGATAATGTTAATTCTAGTAAGTAGGAAAAGTTAACTTGTCCAAGAAAGTAGATTTTTTTTTTATTATAAAGAGGTTTGACAATTAGTAAAGTAAAGAAAAATGAAACAGTAAATACAGAAATTAGGATGATAACATTACCTGAAAGAATGGAAGTCTGTATCTTCATTTTAATAAGTGCAGCAACATCATTATACTAGCCAACTTGAGCACGTAATACTCCCAAAGAATGTAGATAAACAAATGGCTTTTAAGTGTATACTTGTGATCTTATGGCTTCAGAGCACTTTTCTGGATACCTTTTTGAACCACAGCACAATGTGAGTATTTTGTTCTACACTGTTGCTGCTTGATGACTATTTTCCTGTCTCGAATTCCATCATAAAGAACTTCATATGCAGAATAGGTTATATGACCCTTCTTCACCAATTCTTCAACAAGAATTTTAGGCGCAGCTATTTCCTTTTTGTCAGTTTCAAATATTGTATTCACAACTTCAGGGACAACACCATTTCTGACCATAGCATGAACTATCATGACAGCATCATCAACCCTATTGTTGATGCAAAGAACATTGATTACTCGTCCAAAAGTCATCATTGGTGGAATGAATCCCTTCCCAAGCATATCCATGAGATATTCATATGCTCGATCAATATTCTGTGTCTTGCACAGCCCTTCAACCAAGACTCGATAAGTAAATGCATCCGGAGCACATCCACTATGCATCATCTCCTGGAAAAGATTTTCTGCTCTACATAGTTTTAATTTCTCAGAAAATCCATTGATAAGTATATTATATGTGGCAACTGTAGGACAGAATTGTTTCTCCATTTGCCTTAACACTTTATAGGCCCCATTAAGATCACCATTCTTGCAGAACCCATGGATAAGTGTATTGAAACTAATAGCATCAGGAGTTAATCCTTCGTGTCTCATCTTCGAAAGTAAATTGGATGCTTCTTTAACCCTGCATGTCTTGCAAAGGCTCTCTATAAGTATGTTATAGGTTATAACATTAGGACTACAGCCCTTTTCTGTCATTTCTTTAGACATCTCAACAGCATCATTGGTCTTTCCAGCCTTGCAAAGACCATTCAGTATGGAATTGTAGGTGATAGCATCAGGCACCACACCATAAGTCCACATCATATCAACAATTTCAAGGGCTATATCCAACTTCAGCAATTTACAATAACCATCAATCAGTATATTAAAGGTAAAAGTGTCAGGAAGAAAGCCCTTGGTTATTGAATCATTCATAAGATTATTAGCATCAGACACATTACCCATCTTACATAAGCCGTTGATAATTATGTTGTATGTCCAATTATTAGGGCTGCAACCGCTTTCAGACATCTCATTCATCAGCTGCAAGGCCTGCAAAATAAGACCATGCCTGCATAGTCCTTTCACAAGCGAATTGTATAACATGATGCCAGGTTTCAATCCTCTACTAACTGCTTCATTGAACACTTCGACTGCCCTTTCTATATCACCATCCTCACTCAGGCCATTGATCAGGGAGCAATATGTTACACGATCAGGCACAAATCCCTTGAAAACTGCATCTTTCAGAACTTTGCATGCACTTAACACCAAACCCTGTTTGCAATACCCATCAATGATCGTGTTATAGGTAAAATCATCAGGCAGACAGCCTCCATTAACCATCCTGTGAAGATAACACTCAGCATCAGCAACTCTAGCCTTCTTGCACAATCCCCAAATGAGTGTGTTATAAGTGATGACATCAGGAGTCAGGCCTTCAGCGACCATATGGTCCAACAGGGAGACAGCTTCATGTAACCTGTTTTGTCGACAAAGGCCTCGAATCAGAATATTGAATGTAAATACATTTGGAGAAAATCCCCTTTTCAGAATTTTGACAAGGAGCCTATTGGTTTCTATAACATCACCTCTATCACAAAGCAAATGAATGAGTTTATTGAATGTAACTATATCAGGTAGCATGTCCTTCTGAAGCATATCATCAAACAGATTGCAAGCAGCACTTTGCTGGTTCTCTTCGTAGAGGCCATGAATCACTTGGGAGTACACAATCGAATTGAGATCATACCCTCTATCAGGCATGATTTCAAGAAGTCTCAGAGCTGCATCAGGCCTACTAGTTCTGCAAAAAGACTTGATCCTAATTGTAAAAGTGCACGCATCTGGAGAAATCCCTTTATTAAGCATTCTCAGGTACACCTTATGAGCCTGATTGTAATATCTATATTGAACTAAAATATTCATGATAGTGTTATACGATATCACAGAAGGCTCACAACCAAAAAAGTCCATTTTCTCAAAAACATCAACAGCCTTCTGAATCTTTCCACTTCTACCATAACTCCTCATGGCACTGACATAGATTCCTTCCACCGAACCATTATCGACATTCCTCCTCATCTCTGAGAGAACATTCTCCATCTCATCAAACTTACCATGGGAACCAAGTTTATCTACCATGCACCTGTAAGTGAAAATGGTATGCTTAAACCCATCCTCCTTGGAAGTTGCATTGAACATCTCAAGAGCCCTGAGAGGGTCCTTCTGGTATTTTATCACACTTGCTACATGCTTGGGAAGCAAAGTCCGGCTCATTCCAAAGCTACTGCCAATTTCTACTGAACCTCTTCCATATCAAATAAAAGAAAGGAACCATATCCATGATGATCTTTTGAAACAGTTACCACATCCATGTAGCTGAAACAAGAACATTCGCGGAACTAGCAAACAATACAATAGGCAGAGGAATTTACGAGAATAAACAATGCGTGACGACTGACATTTTGAATTTTTTATTATTCCATCTCATTGGAACAAAATGACACAAGTGATTGATGTTTAAAAAAAAAAAAAAGGGAGTGTTCAATGAGAAACGGTTGTTCTTGTTCTCTCTATTACTAACAACCCTAGAAAAAAGAGTAGCATATGTGGTGGTCCCCCGAAAGAAAATGTACTCCTCTTTTCTCTTCAATACTCCTACTACTTAGAAATCCAGAGAACAACATAAATAATTCGAATTGCTCGAACAAAAAAGGAGATCAACATTTCTGACACGACTCAAGATTCTGTCTTTCTATGCTTTCCGAAGGGTAGAGGAAGGCGTACGAGCTCACATGGGAACGGCTGCTCATCCGATACTGTTCTTCAGGTGTTCACATGGTCGGATCAAATCATGGTTTTTAGGGTGGAAAAGGAAAGAGAATGTGATGGAGATGGAGGAGAGCTGACCTAGGCGAGGTGGGTTCGTCCTGTTGGCGACGGCCATGGTTGCGGTGGTGGTCGTCGTCTTTGTGCCAGTGCAAGCATGGCGGCGTACTCGGGCTGGAAGACGACCGCCATGGATCAGAGACTGGACCCGAGTATGAGGTAACGTTGGGTTTGAATCCAGTTACCCGGAACCCCAACCCGTCTTTCCATTTTGATGGAGTCTCCGCCAGGATTTTGGTCCAAAGGTAGTTTTTTTTTTTTTTTTTTTTGATAAAAGGTCCAAAGCTAAGATTTGGTGTCCTTCTTGTATAGATTATTGGAAATTTTAATTAATGGTGTTTCAAAGAAAATTTATTTAATAATGTTCGATATAGTATTTCATTCAAATCTTAAGATACCATTAAGTATTTTTTCTTATAACATATTTAGCTAAACAATGTTGATGTTAAGAAACATTCATGTTTAGTTTTATGCATAATTGTTAGCCATAAAAGAAAGTTCTATTTGACTTGTTTGACCTTGTCAAGTCGAGTCGAGGATTACTCAACATTCATCTTGCGGCTATCAAAGATCTACACTTTGAAGATAATTTGATGGTTCTTATGATGACGGTCTTTTGACAATCCGATGTTGCTTTTTATGATATTTTTTTATAAATGATATCAATTTGTTCATTTATTTAGTCTAATTTTCATTCTTGTTTTTTTTTTTTTTTGCATTCTTTTATTTGTTGTCTCTTTGTAGTTCGGAAGCAATGGAAAATTTAGAGGAAACCATATGAGAAAATATGTCATGCTTAATACATATAGAGGAACACAATCGTGGATAACGTTTTTTTGAATACAACCAAAAAAATTGGAAAATATAAATACAATTAAATTCATGAGAACAATACAATTATTGTGTTTAAATGTGCACGATAATGCTACTTTTGAAACAAGATTTTGAAATTCTCATATTAACGAGACTCATTTTGCTTTACTCCCACATTTTTCTCATAGATAATTTGTTAATTTCACCTTATCACATTTGATGTTGTACATGTTATGTGTGAAGATGTATTTTTGTGATATTTATTGGACTATGACATAAACACACTTGTTGAGAATTGTGTTCCTTCTTGTGAGTTCTTAAGGTTCAAATACATGAAACCATTGTTAAAAAAGGAAATGGACAAACAAAAAATGCACATTGCAATTCTAAATGAATAATAACTTGTAATAGAATAAAAATAAAACCAAGGAAGTAAATTGTTTCAAGTCAACTAATAAAATCTTTCATTAGGGAAAACATCAATTTTCTTTTACAAAACAATCAAAATGCATGAATATGTCACAATATAGGAGAGGACATTACAATATATCAAAAGCATCAAGATATATACTCTAATTTTATAGTGTATTGTGAAATTTATACATGAAATAGAAGGCTTCTCTTCCTTCATTGAGACCTGTTGGAAAAATTCCATACTTTACTGTCATTCTTCTTCTCTTGTGGCTAGGTTTGCGTACAGACTCAAATTTCTAAAAAAAACAAATTATTAGATGAATGGGACCTGTAGGGGAAATAAGGAAAAAAAAATTAGAGATTGTGGAATCCCAAATAAACCTCTTAGACTCACTGGTTACCTCCAACAATAATCAGGTCATCTTTCAAAATAAATTGAAAATGCTAAAAGAGGAGCATTTTATCTTATTACAAGAATAAGAGATATATTGGAAACAAAAGTCTAGGATACAATGGCTTAAGGAAGGTGACCTAAACACAAAGTTCTTCCATAATACTGTAAAATTGAGGAGGAGGATAAATACTATTCACTCTTTGAGCATCAATGGTATCTCTGAACAATCTCCGATTCTAATCTCAAAAGAAATAGAAAACCATTTCATGAGGCAATTCAACAAGCCAAATTGTCCAATTCCCAACCTTGATTGGGATATCTTATTGCCCAACAAAATTGCAAATCCATAACTATTGGAAATTGCCTTCACCTTGGAGGAGATTTACCGCAATGTGGGTAACCTTCCTGGGGAAAAAGCCCCAGGTCCAGATGGATTCTCATTACACTTTTTTCAGGAATTATGGGAAATGTTAAAAGAGGATATCCTAAACATCTTCCAGAAACTTCATAGTAATTCTGATCCAGACTTCTTAGCCAATATAAATCAGACCTTCATTGCTCTAATTCCAAAGAAGGAAGGTATTAAAGAGGTCAGGGATTTCAGACCTATAAGCTTAGTCAATAGTCTGTATAAAATAATAGCCAAAACATTAGCTGCAAGGCTCTCTGCTGCCCTAAACAAAGTAATAGACAATTCTCAGTGTGCCTTCCTTTCTGGAAGATACATTGGCGATTGCTTCCTTGTGGCTCAAGAGACCATACATTACATGAATTCCAACGGAATATCTGGCCTTATTCTTAAGTTGGACTTTGAAAAAGCTTTTGACAATGTCAATTGGGACTTCCTGTTAGAAGCCTTGAAAGACTTAGGTTGTGAGCAAAGATGGATCTCTTGGATTAAAATGTGTATTTCTCATGCCAATTTTTCAGTGTTAGTCAATGGTTCTTCTAAAGGATTCTTCAAGTCAACAAATGGACTAAGCAAGGTGACCCCCTATCCCCACTTCTCTTTATAGTGGTCACACATGCTTTAAATAGAATGCTAGCCTTAGCAATGGAAAACAATCTAATCTCTGGTATTCAGCTACCAAACAGTGGTCCAAATGTCATAAATATTCAATATGCTGACGACACCATCTTATTCCTAGCAGCAACTGAAGATAATCTAACAAATATTAAGAGGATACTTTGCTGCTTCCAAACTTGCTCAGGGTTGAAAATAAACTTCCACAAATCCTCTATCACTAGCATTGGTATTCAGGAAAGCTTTATACAGAGAGCCTCGCATATCTTGGGGTGTCAAATTGAAAAACTCCCCATAAAATATTTGGGACTCCCCTTATACTTCAGGAAAGCCAATTATCACGATTGGCTACCTATCATTGAAAAAATTTCAAAAAAAACTATCTCTATGGAAATCTAAATTACCATCACTAGGGGGAAGATTAACATTGGTTAACGCTGTCCTTTCTGCCATCCCAACATACTACCTATTTGTTTTACACTTATCAACAAAAGTGGAAAAGGTTATTGACAAATTCAGATCTAGATTTCTGTGGAATTCTCTATCCTCCTCCACAGCTTACCACTTGGTTAAGTGGAAATCTCTCTGCAAATCCAAGGAACAACAAGGATGGGGTATTATCAATTTGGGGAACTTCAATAAGGCCTTAAAATGTAAATTATTTGGTAATTTTTATATAATGATTATTTTTTGAAATGGAAAGATATTATCAAAGCAAAATATTTAGCAAGGAGAGGTCTAGGAGCCATCCTTAACGTCTCCAACACTAGAACCTCACCCCTGTGGTATGAAATCAAAAAATGCTTTGATATCATAAACGTGTTCACATTGTTTCATGTTAACAATGGGAAAAATACCATTTTCTGGGAAAATAAATGGTGGAATGGGGGAAAATTGAAAGACAGCTTACTTGATATTTACAGGAGAATAAAATTTAAATATGCCACTGTTGATAAAGTTGTAAGAATCAGTAATTCAAACTTAAACAACCTGCTGACTGATCCATTGTCAGCAACTAATTTTGAGTACCTACACTCTCAAATGAATCTATTACTGGGAATAATTCCTAATGTAGGGTTAAACATAGCAGCTGATACACTTTTGACACATTTTTGAAAGAAAAGTGCATTGGACTGAACATTGTGCTCTCACGCTTTGCTCCCCGGCGCCCTAAATCTGCGATGGCTCCCCTCAGGGGTCGTCGAGCAGCCCCGAGGTCCTCCGCTTCTACCGGATCCACCTTGGTGTCTCCGTCTCCATACTTTCTCCGATCCAGAAAGGTCTCCTCCACTGAGACCTCTCCCCGTCGGTGGCTGGTAACCCCTTCTCTTGCTTCAGCTTTGACAACCCCGTCTCGGGGAAGTCGTAGGCGGAAGCCCCCCGGCTGTACGTCGGTTCCAGATCTACGATCTGCTACCTTAGATCTGGGTTGCCCCAGAGGGGGTAGCTCCTTGGAGGGGCTCGGCCCTTCCAGATCTGGGCTACTGCTGACCTTCGATGGTTTTTCTGATTTTATGTATGTGATGGATGATAGGTTTTCGTGCATATGTGTGGATTGTTCTTTCTTTACTAAGTCTCTATCTCCATCGTGGTTATATGCTGTATCCTGCTGTTATATTTGCTACGATGTGTTTGCCCTATCTGGAACCGTCTCCAGGGCATATTTTTCTGAGATCTCCGCTAGTTGGACTGCGTATATTCAATTTTTTGAGGATACGGTTCACGATCGATCTGATCGGGGCTGTTCCTCCAGGTTTTTTGCCTCTGTTTGTTTATCTGAGAGCGACCCCGAGGTTCCATGTTTTCCGGCGAGGTCCTTCCCGCCGGTGGGATCTCAGAGACGAAACACTGTTTCGAGGGTTCCGGGAGATAGGGCGGTGGAGGTGTCAGATGCCTCGGGCTCTGTCTGGGGATATTCCCAATATCTCCCTCCGTTAATCCCGCATTATTTTAATATTAACGTTGGCTGTAATGCTGATTCTAAGGTTAATATTCATTCTTTTGAAGAGATTTCTGCTGATTTGTTAGTTAATGAGATCCATTTCGCGGATCCGGCTCGGTCATCGGGCTCTGAAGACGAGTCTGACCTGCCCTCACCTTCTGTCAGACCTGTCCACTCTGGCAGGGTCGAGCCCACTACGGTGGCTCACACTGTAGACCTTTTCCCTTATAATATTACTTTACCGCCGCAGGAACTGACTGATTTACCTTGGGCTGACAAGTTGTCAGATACGGCAAGGATTTCCTCAGAGATTTTTTCGGAGGACTCAGATTATTTAGGGTGTGGTTCCCGTTTTGCCGCCCTTCTTTCCCCCTCTTCCTTGGATGCAAACGAGAGGTCCCCAGGGTGGACTAGGGTAAAAAAAAGGAGAAAGAAAAAGCCCTCGCCCCTGGTACGTTATTGCTCTGCTAATAATCGATGCTTCAAGTGTGGTCTGAGGGGTCACTTACAGAGTGTTTGTAGATTCTCTGGCTTCTGTTTTCGTTGCAAAGTAGATACTCACTCTGTTGCTATCTGTAACTTTTTTCAGGAACCCACTAGTATAAGAATGGTTGGATCTTCCCCGCAAAACCCCATCACGATTCACCCTTCTGTCTCTTCCAGTGAGCTTTCTTTACACTATGCTCGGTGTGCCATAGTCACTGATCACGCATCCCATTTAAATGTAGAAATCCTCTCCCAACATATATCGAGTAACTGG
>JAMKQA010002146.1:0-30466 GCA_024699735.1 Posidonia australis | reverse complement strand
CGAAGAGGCTCGAATATTCTCGAGCACATTCGTTGGCAAAGGTAACAGCCGGAAGATGGAAGGTCAACAGCCGCGGTCTGGAAACGGCTGGGCGCCACCTTGGTGTGCCACCTTGGTGCGCCAACTTGGTGCGCCACATTGGTGCGCCACCTTGGTGCGCCAGCCCTCCTCTCAAATTGCTGAACTCTGGCTTGCTAACGGGTTTGGGGTCTGGTTTATGGGCTGATCACATCCAAAGCAACATAGGGACTCTCATTCCTGGGTCACCTCGAAATTGGGGTGTCTACAATGGCTATAAGGAACCTATGACTCGGATATCCTCTCGATCAGAGGAGTCTCGAGAAAAGGATGGATGGTTGGTCCTTGGCTATAGGGAACCAACAACTAGGATCTCCTCCGGATCAGAGGAGTCTCGAGAAACGGATAGATGGTTGGTCCTTGGCTATAAGGAACCAACGACTCGGATCTCCTCCGGTTCAGAGGTGTCTCGAGGAAAGGAGGGTTAGTTGGTCCTTGGCTATTAGGAACCAACGACTCGGATCTCCTCCGAATCACAGGAGTCTCGAGAAAAGAATTGAAGTTTGGTCCTAGGCTATAAGGAACCAGCGACTCGGATCTCCTCTGGATCAGAGAAGACTCGAGAAAAGGATGGATGGTTGGTCCTAGGCTATAAGGAACCAATGACACGGATCTCCCCCAGATCAGAGGAGTCTCGAGAAATGGATAGATAGTTGGTCCTTGGCTATAAGTAACCAACGACTTCGATCTCCTCCAGATCAGAGGAGTCTCGAGAAAAGGATGGATAGTTGGTCCTAGGCTATAAGGTGCCAATGACTCGATTTCCTCTGGTTTGGAGGAGTCTCGAGAAACGGATAAAAGTTTGGTCCTAGGCTTTATGGAACCAACGACTCGGATCTCCTCTGGATTAGTGGAGTCTCGAGAAAAGGATAGATGGTTTGTCTTTGGCTATAAGGTACCTACGACTCGGATATCTTCCGGATCGAAGGAGTCTCGAGAAAAGGATGGATGGTAGGTCCTAGGCTATAGGGAACCAACGACTCGGATCACCTCCGGATCAATGGAGTCTCGAGAAAAGGATAGATGGTTGGTCCTTGGCTATAAGGAACCGATGACTCGGATATCCTCTTGATCAGAGGAGTCACGAGGAAAGGAGGGATAGTTGGTCCTAGGCTTTTAGGAACCAATGACTCGGATCTCCTCCAGATCACAAGAGTCTCGAGAAAAGAATTGAAGGTTGGTCCTAGGCTATAAGGAACCAACGACTCGGATCTCCTCCGGATCAGAGGAGTCTCGTGGAAAGGAGGGATAGCCAGTCCTAGGCTTTTAGGAACCAACGACTCGGTTCTCCTCAAGATCACAGGAGTCCCGAAATAAGAATTGAAGGTTGGCCCTAGGCTATATGGTACCAACGACTCGGATCTCCTCCGGATCAGAGGAGACTCGAGAAAAGGATGGATGGTTGGTCCTAGGCTATAAGGAACCAACAACACGGATCTCCCCTGGATAAGAGGAGCCTCGAGAAATGTATAGATAGTTGGTCCTAGGCTATAATTAACCAACGACTCGGGTCTCCTCCAGATCTGAGGAGTCTCGAGAAAAGGATGGATAGTTGGTCCTAGTCTATAAGGTACCAATGACTCGATCTCCTCCGGATCAGAGGAGTCTCGAGAAAAGGATTGATGTTTGTTCCTAGGCTATAAGGAACCAACAACTCTGATCTCATTTGGATCAGTGGAGTCTCGAGAAATGGAAGGAGGGTTGGTCGTAGGCAATAGGGAACCAACGACTCGTATCTCCTCCGGATTAAGGGAGTCTAGAGAAAAGGATGGATGGTTGGTCCATGGCTATATGGAACCCACAACTCGGATCTCCTCCGGATCGGAGGAGTCTTGAGAAACGGACAAATAGGTTGTCCTAGGCTATAAGGAACAAACGACTCAGATCTCCTCCGGATCTGAGGAGTCTCGAGAAAAGGATGGAAGTTTGGTCCAAGGCTATAAGGAACCAACGACTTGAATCTCCTCCGGATCAGAGGAGTCTCGAAAGAAGGATAGAAGGTTGGTCCTAGGCTATAAGGAACCAACGACTCGGATCTCCTCCGGATCGGAGGAGTCTCGAGAAAAGGATGGAAGGTTGGTCCTAGGCTATAAGGAACCAACGACTCGGATCTCCTCCGGATCGGAGGAGTCTCGAAAGAAGGATAGAAGGTTGGTCCTAGGCTATAAGGAATCAACGACTCGGATCTCCTCCGGATCAGAGGAGTCTCGAGAAAAGGATAGATGGTTGGTCCTTGACTATAATGAACCAATGACTCGGATCTCCTCCGGAACAGAGGTGTCTCTAGAAAAGGATGGATAGTTGGTCCTTAGCTATAAGGATCCTACGACTCGAATCTCCTCTGGATCAGAGGAGTCACGAGAGAAGTGTAGAAGGTTGGTCCTAGGCTGTAAGGAACAACGACTCGGATCTCCTCTGGATCTGAGCATTCTCGAGAAACGAATGGATGGTTGGTCCTTGGCTTTAAAGAACCAACGACACGGATCTCCTCTAGATCAAAGGAGTCTCGAGAAAATAAAGGATAGTTTGTCCTAGGCTATAAGGAACCAACGACTCGGATCTTTTCCGGATCAGAGGAGTCTCGAGAAAAGGATAGAAGGTTGGTCCTTGGTTGTAAGGAACCAACGACTCGGATCTCCTTCGGATCAGAGGAGTCTCGAGAAAAGGATGGATGGTTGGTCCATGGCTGTAAAGAACCAACGACACGGACATCCTCCAGATCTTAGGAGTCTCGAGAAAAGGATGGATAGTTTGTCCTAGGCTATAAAGAACCAACGACTCGGATCTCCTCCGGATCAGAGGAGTCTCGAGAAAAGGATAGTTGGTTGGTCCTAGGCTATAAGGAACCAACGACGCAGACCATTTCTGGATCAGAGGAGTCTTGAGAAATGGATGGATGGTTGGTCCAAGGCTATACGGAACTAACGACTCGGATCTCCTCCGGAAAAGAGGAGACTCTGGAAAAGGATAGATAGTAGTTCTTAGGCTATAATGAACCAACGACTCAGATCTCCTCCGGATCAGAAGAGTCTCGAGAAAAGGAATAATGGCAACATGCAACTTGCTTGCTAACTAGGAGATTCATTCATGTCTGTAGCTTGCTTGTTTCGATGTGCGACTGCTCTGTCTGTTTTCTTGAGGATGGTTGGTCCTTGGCTATAAGGAACCAATGACTCGCATCTCCATCGGATCAGTTTAGTCTCGAGAAATGGATAGATGGTTGGTCCTAGGCTCTAAGGAACTAACGTCTCGGATCTCCTCCGGATCGGAGGAGTCTCGAGAAAAAGATGGAAGGTTGGTCCTAGGCTATAAGGAACCAACGACTCGGATCTCCT
Source organism: Posidonia australis (assembly GCA_024699735.1). Lineage (NCBI taxonomy): Eukaryota > Viridiplantae > Streptophyta > Magnoliopsida > Alismatales > Posidoniaceae > Posidonia > Posidonia australis. The sequence goes on along the minus strand of JAMKQA010002146.1, from coordinate 27,053 downwards.
CCGGATTAGAGGAGTCTCAAGAAAAGGATAGTTGGTTGGTCCAAGGCTATAAGGAACCAACGACTCGGACCATTACCGGATCAGAGGAGTCTAGTGAAATGGATGGATGGTTGGTCGAAGGCTATATGTAACCAACGACTCAAATCTCCTCCGGATCAGAGGATTCACGGGAAAAGGATAGATAGTTGGTCTTAGGCTATAAGGAACCAATGACTCAGATCTCCTCCGGATCAGAAGAGTCTCGAGAAAAGGAGTAATGGCTACATGCAACTTGCTTGCTAACTAGGAGATTCGTTCTTGTTTGTAGTTTGCTTGTTTTGATGTGCGACCGCTCTGTTTGTTTACTTGAGGATGGTTGGACCTAGACTATAACGAACCAACGACACGCATCTCCTTCAGATCTGATTAGTCTCGAGAAATGGATAGATGGTTGGTCCTAGGTTATAAGGAACCAACGACTCGGATCTCCTCCAGATCGGAGGACTCTCAAGGAAAGGATGGAATGTTGGTCCTAGGCTATAAGGAACCAACGACTCGGATCTCCTCCAGATCAGAGGAGCCTCGAGAAAAGGATAGACGGTAGGTCCATGGCTACAAGGAACCAACGACTCGGATATCCTCGGGATTGGAGGTGTCTAGAGAAATGGATAGATGGTTGGTCCAAGGCTATAAGGAACCAACGACTCGGATCTCCTCCGGATCAAAGGAGTCTCGAGAAAAGGATAAAAGTTTGGTCCTACGCTGTAAGGAACCGACGACTCAGATCTCCATCAGATCTAAGGAGTCTCGAGAAACGGTAGATGGTTGGTCCTTGGATAGAAAGAACCGACGACACGGATCTCCTCTGGATCAGAGGAGTCTCGAGAAAAGGATAGTAGGTTGGTCCTAGGCTATAAGGAACCAATGACTCGGACCATTTCTGTATCAGAGGAGTCTAAGGAAATGGATGGATGGTTGGTCCATGGCAATAAGGAACCAACGACTCGGATCTCCTCTGGATCAGAGGAGTCTCGGGAAATGGATAAATAGTTGGTCTTAGGCTATATGGAACCAACGACTCAGATCTCCACCGGATCAGAAGAGTCTCGAGAAAAGGAATAATGGGTACTTGCAACTTGCTTGCTAACCAGGAGATTCATTCTTGTCTGTAGCTTTCCTGTTTTGATGTGTGACTGCTCTTTCTATGTACATGAGGATGGTTGGTCCTAGGCTATAAGGAACCAACGACTTGGATCTCTTCCGGATCAGAGGAGTCTCGAGAAAAGGATAGATGGCAGGTCCTTGGCAACAAGGAACCAGCGACTCGGATCTCCACCGGATCAAAGGAGTCTCGAGAAAAGGATGGATGGTTGGTCCTTGGTTGTAAAGAACCAACGACACGGATCTCCTCCAGATCAGAGCAGCCTCGAGAAAAGGATGGATAGATGGTCCTAGGCTACAAGGAACTAATGACACGGATCTCCTTCGGATCAGAGGAGTCTCAAGAAAAGGATAGATGGTTGGTCAAAGGCTATAAGGAGCCAACGACTTGGATCTCCTCCGGATCAGAGCAGTCTCGAGAAAAGGAAAGATAGTTGGTCCTAAGCTATAAAGAACCAACGACTCGAATGCCCTCCGGATCGGAGGAGTCTCGAGAAAAGGATAGAAGGTTGGTCCTAGGCTATAAGGAACCAATGACTCGGATCTCCTCCGGATCAGAGTAGTCTCGACAAAAGGATGGATGGTTGGTCCTAGCCTATACGGAACCAACGACTCGTACCTCCTCCAGATCAGAGGAGTCTCGAGAAAAGGATAGAAGGTTGGGCCAAGGATAAAAGGAACCAACAACTCGGATCTCCACCGGATCAGAGGATTATCGAGAAACGGATAGATGGATGGTCCTTGTCTATATGGAACCAACGACTCGGATCTCCTTTGGATTAGAGGAGTCTCGAGAAACTGATGGATAGTAGGTCCTAGGCTATAAGGAACCAACGACTCGGATCTCCTCCGGGTCAGAGGAGTTTCAAGAAAAGGATTGAATGTTGGTCCTAGGCTATAAGGAACCAATGAATCGGATCTCCTCCTTATCAGAGGAGTCTCGAGAAAGGATGGATGGTTGGTCCTAGGCTATATGGAACCAACAACTCAGATCTCCACCGGATATGAGGAGTCTCGAGAAAAGGATAGTTGGTCGGTCCTAGGTTATACGGAACCGACGACTCGGACCATTTCAGATCAAAAGAGTCTAGAGAAATGGTTGGATTGTTGGTCCAAGGCTATAAGGAACCAATGTCTCGGATCTCATCCGGATCAGAGGAGTCTCGAGAAAAGGATGGATGGTTGGTCCTAGGCTACAGGGAACCAACGACTCGGATCTCCTCCAGATCTGAGGATTCACGAGAAAAGGATGGATGGTTGGTCCTTGGCTATAACGAACCAACGACTCGGATCTCCACCAGATCAGAGGAGTCTCGAGAAAAGGATAGATGGTAGGTCCATGGCTACAAGGAACCAACGACTCGGATATCCACAGGATTGGAGGAGTTTAGAGAAATGGATAGATGGTTGGTCCAAGGCTATAAGGAACCAACGACTCGGATCTCCTCCGGATCAGAGGAGTTTTGAGAAAAGGATAAAAGGTTGGTCCTACGCTGTAAGGAACCGACGACTCGGATCTCCATCGGATCTGAGGAGTCTCGAGAAAAGGATAGATGGTTGGTCCTTGGATTGAAGGAACCGACGACACGGATCTCCTCTGGATCAGAGGAGTCTCGAGAAAAGGATAGTAGGTTGGACCTAGGCTATAAGGAACCAACAACTCAGACCATTTCAGTATCAGAGGAGTCTCAAGAAATGGAGGGATGGTTGGTCCATGGCAATAAGGAACCAACGACTCGGATATCCTCTGGATCAGAGGAGTCTCGGGAAATGGATAAATATTTGGTCTTAGGCGATATGGAACCAACGACTCAGATCTCCTCCGGATCAGAAGAGTCTCGAGAAAAGGAATAATGGGTACTTGCAACTTGCTTGCTAACCAGGAGATTCGTTATTGTCTGTAGCTTTCCTGTTTTGATGTGCGACTACTCTTTCTATGTACTTGAGGATGGTTGGTCCTAGGCTATAAGGAACCAATGACTTGGAAGTCTTCCGGATAAGAGGTGTCCCAAGAAAAGGATAGATGGTTGGTCCTTGGCTATAAGGAACCAGCGACTCGGATCTCCACCGGTTCAAAGGAGTCTTGAGAAAAGGATGGATGGTTGGTCCTTGGCTGTAAAGAACAAACGACACGGATCTCCTCCGGATCGGAGGAGCCTGGAGAAAAGGATGGATAGTTGGTGCTCGGTTATAAGGAACCAATGACATGGATCTCCATCAAACCAGAGGAGTCTCGAGAAAAGGATAGATGGTTGGTCCAAGGCTATATGGAGCCAACGACTTGGATCTCCTCCGGATCAGAGTAGTCTCGAGAAAAGGAAAGATAGTTGGTCCAAAGCTATAAAGAACCAACGACTCGGATGTCCTCCGGATCAGAGGTGTCACGAGAAAAGGATAGAAGGTTGGTCCTAGGCTACAAGGAACCAACGACTCGGATCTCCTCTGGATCAGAGTAGTCTCGAGAAAAGGATGGATGGTTGGTCCAAGGCTATAAGGAACCAACGACTCGGATCTCCTCTGGATCAGAGGAGTTTCGAGAAAAGGATAAAAGGTTGGTCCTACGCTGTATGGAACCGACGACTCGGATCTCCATCGGATCTGAGGAGTCTCGAGAAAAGGATAGATGGTTGGTCCTTGGATTGAAGGAACCGACGACACGGATCTACTCTGGATCAGAGGAGTCTCGAGAAAAGGATAGTAGGTTGGACCTAGGCTATAAGGTACCAACGACTCAGACCATTTCAGTATCATAGGAGTCTCAAGAAATGGAGGGATGGTTGGTCCATGGCAATAAGGAACCAACGACTCGGATATCCTCCGGATCAGACGAGTCTCGGGAAATGGATAAATAGTTGGTCATAGGCGATATGGAACCAACGACTCAGATCTCCTCCGGATCAGAAGAGTCTCGAGAAAAGGAATAATGGGTACTTGCAACTTGCTTGCTAACCAAGAGATTCGTTATTGTCTGTAGCTTTCCTGTTTTGATGTGCGACTGCTCTTTCTATGTACTTGAGGATGGTTGGTCCTAGGCTATAAGGAACCAACGACTTGGATCTCTTCCGTTCAGAGGAGTCTCGAGAAAAGGATAGATGGTTGGTCCTTGGCTATAAGGAACCAGCGACTCGGATCTCCACCGGTTCAAAGGAGTCTCGATAAAAGGATGGATGGTTGGTCCTTGGCTGTAAAGAACAAACGACACGGATCTCCTCCGGATCAGAGGAGCCTCGAGAAAAGGTAGAATAGTTGGTGCTCGGCTATAAGGAACCAATGACATGGATCACCATCAAACCAGAGGATTCTCGAGAAAAGGATAGATGGTTGGTCCAAGGCTATTTGGAGCCAACGACTTGGATCTCCTCCGGATCAGAGCAGTCTCGAGAAAAGGAAAGATAGTTGGTCCAAAGCTATAAAGAACCAACGACTCGGATGTCCTCCGGATCAGAGGAGTCTCGAGAAAAGGATAGAAGGTTGGTCCTAGGCTATAAGGAACCAACGACTCGGATCTCCTCTGGATCAGAGTAGTCTCGAGAAAAGGATGGATGGTTGGTCCTAGGCTATACGGAACCAACGACTCGTACCACCTCCTGATCAGAGGAGTCTCGAGAAAAGGATAGAAGGTTGGGCCTAGGATATAAGGAACCAACGACTCGGATCTCCTCCGGATCAGAGGATTCTCGAGAAAAGGATAGATGGATGGTCCTTGTCTATATGGAACCGACGACTCGGATCTCCTTTGGATCAGAGGAGTCTCGAGAAACTGATGGATAGTAGGTCCTAGGCTACAAGGAACAAACGACTCGGATCTCCTCCGAGTCAGAGGAGTTTCAAGAAAAGGATAGATTGTTGGTCCTAGGCTATATGGAACCAATGAATCGGATCTCCTCCTGATCAGAGGAGTCTCGAGAAAGGCTGGATGGTTGGTCCTAGGCTATATGGAACCAACGACTCAGATCACCACCGGATCTGAGGAGTCTCGAGAAAAGGATAGTTGGTTGGTCCAAGGTTATTAGGAACCGATGACTCGGACCATTTCGGATCAGAGGAGTCTAGAGAAATGGATGGATGGTTGGTCGAAGGCTTTAAGGAACCAACGTCTCGGATCTCCTCCGGATCAGAGGAGTCTCGAGAAAAGGATGGATGGTTGGTCCTAGGCTACAGGGAACCAATGACTCGGATCTCCTCCAGATCTGAGGAGTCTCAAGAAAAGGATGGATGGTTGGTCCTTGGCTATAAGGAACCAACGACTCGGATCACCTCCAGATCAGAGGAGTCCCGAGAAAAGGATAGACGGTAGGTCCATGGCTACAAGGAACCAACGACTCGGATATCCTCTGGATTGGAGGAGTCAAGAGAAATGGATAGATGGTTGGTCCAAGGCTATAAGGAACCAACGACACGGATCTCCTCCGGATCAGAGGAGTCTCGAGAAAAGGATAAAAGGTTGGTCCTACGCTGTAAGGAACCGACGACTCGGATCTCCATCGGATCTGAGGCGTCTCGAGAAAAGGATAGATGGTTGGTCCATGGATAGAAAAAACCGACGACACGGATCTCCTCTGGATCAGAGGAGTCTCGAGAAAAGGATAGTAGGTTGGTCCTAGGCTATAAGGAACCAACGACTCGGACCATTTTTGTATCAGATGAGTCTCAAGAAATGGATGGATGGTTGGTCCATGGCAATAAGGAACCAACGACTCGGATCTCCTCTGTATCAGAGGAGTCTCGGGAAATGGATAAATAGTTGGTCTTAGTCGATATGGAACCAATGACTCAGATCTCCTCTGGATCAGAAGAGTCTCGAGAAAAGGAATAATGGGTACTTGCAACTTGCTTGCTAACCAGGAGATTCGTTCTTGTCTGTAGCTTTCCTATTTTGATGTGCGACTACTCTTTCTATGTACTTGAGGATGGTTTGTCCTAGGCTATAAGGAACCAACGACTTGGATCTCTTCCAGATCAGAGGAATCTCGAGAAAAGGATAGATGGTTGGTCCTTGGCTATAAGGAACCAGCGACTCGGATCTCCACCGGATCAAAGGAGTCTCGAGAAAAGGATGGATGGTTGGTCCTTGGCTGTAAAGAACCAACGACACGGATCGCCTCCGGATCAGAGGAGCCTCGAGAAAAGGATGGATAGTTGGTCCTAGGCTATAAGGAACCAATGACACGGATATCCGTCGGATTAAAGGAGTCTCGAGAAAAGGATGGATGGTTGGTCCAAGGCTATAAGGAGCCAACGACTTGGATCTCCTCCGGATCAAAGCAGTCTCGAGAAAAGGAAAGATAGTTGGTACTAAGATATAAAGAACCAACGACACGGATGTCCTCCGGATCAGAGGAGTCTCGAGAAACGGATAGAAGGTTGGTCCTAGGCTATAAGGAACCAACGACTCGGATCACCTCCGGATTAGACTTGTCTCGACAAAAGGATGGATGGTTGGTCCTAGGCTATACGTAACCAACGAGTCGTACCTCCTACAGATCAGAGGAGTCTCGAGAAAAGGATAGAAGGTTGGGCCTAGGATATAAGGAACCAACGACTCGGATCTCCTATGGATCAGAGGATTCTCGAGAAAAGGATAGATGGATGGTCCTTGTCTATATGGAACCAATGACTCGGATCTCCTTTGGATCAGAGGAGTCTCGAGAAACTGATGGATAGTAGGTCCTAGGCTAAAAGGAACCAACGACTCGGATCTCCTCCGAGTCAGAGGAGTTTCAAGAAAACGATAGAATGTTGGTCCTAGGCTATAAGGAACCAATGAATCGGATCTCCTCCTGATCAGAGGAGTCTCGAGAAAGGATGGATGGTTGGTCCTAGGCTATATGGAAACAACGACTCAGATCTCCTCTGGATCAGAGGAGTCTCGAGAAAAGGATAGTTGGTTGGTCCATGGTTATAAGGAACCAACGACTCGGACCATTTCTGATCAGAGGAGTCTAGAGAAATGGATGGATGGTTGGACCAAGGCTACATGGAACCAACGTCTCGGATCTCCTCCGGATCAGAGGAGTCTCGAGAAAAGGATGGATGGTTGGTCCTAGGCTACGGGGAACCAACGACTCGGATCTCCTCCAGATCTGAGGAATCTCGAGAAAAGGATGGATGGTTGGTCCTTGGCTATATGGAACCAACGACTCGGATCTCCTCCAGATCAGAGGAGTCTCGAGAAAAGGATAGACGGTAGGTCCATGGCTACAAGGAACCAACGACTCGGATATCCTCTGGATTGGAGGTGTCTAGAGAAATGAATAGATGATTGGTCCAAGGCTATAAGGTACCAACGACTCGGATCTCCTCCGGATCAGAGGAGTCTCGAGAAAAGGATAAAAGGTTGGTCCTAAGCTGTAAGGAATCGACGACTCGGATCTCCATCGGATCTGAGGAGTCTCGAGAAAAGGATAGATGGTTGGTCCTGGGATAGATGGAACCGACGACACGGATCTCCACTGGATCAGAGGAGTCTCGAGAAAAGGATAGTAGGTTGGACCTAGGCTATAAGGAACCAACGACTCGGACCATTTCAGTATCAGAGGAGTCTCAAGAAATGGATGGATGGTTGGTCCATGGCAATAAGGAACCAACGACTCGGATCTCCTCCGGATCAGAGGAGTCTCGGGAAATGGATAAATAGTTGGTCTTAGGCGATATGGAACCAAGGACTCAGATCTCCTCCGGATCAGAAGAGTCTCAAGAAAAGGAATAATGGGTACTTGCAACTTGCTTGCTAACCCAGAGATTCGTTCTTGTCTGTAGCATTTCTGTTTTGATGTGCGACTGCTCTTTCTATGTACTTGAGGATGGTTGGTCCTAGGCTATAAGGAACGAACGACTTGGATCTCTTCCGGATCAGAGGAGTCTCGAGAAAAGGATAGATGGTTGGTCCTTGGCTATAAGGAACCAGCGACTCGGATCTCCACCGGATCAAAGGAGTCTCGAGAAAAGGATGGATGGTTGGTCCTTGGCTGTAAAGAACCAACGACACGGATCTCCTACGGATCAGAGGAGCCTCGAGAAAAGGATGGATAGTTGGTGCTCGGCTATAAGGAACCAATGACATGGATCACCATCAAACCAGAGGATTCTCGAGAAAAGGATAGATGGTTGGTCCAAGGCTATTTGGAGCCAACGACTTGGATCTCCTCCGGATCAGAGCAGTCTCGAGAAAAGGAAAGATAGTTGGTCCAAAGCTATAAAGAACCAACGACTCAGATGTCCTCCGGATCAGAGGAGTCTCGAGAAAAGGATAGAAGGTTGGTCCTAGGCTACAAGGAACCAACGACTCGGATCTCCTCTGGATCAGAGTAGTCTCGAGAAAAGGATGGATGGTTGGTCCTAGGCTATACGGAACCAACGACTCATACTTCCTCCTGATCAGAGGAGTCTCGAGAAAAGGATAGAAGGTTGAGCCTAGGATATAAGGAACCAACGACTCGGATCTCCTCCGGATCAGAGGATTCTGGAGAAAAGGATAGATGGATGGTCCTTGTCTATATGGAACCAACGACTCGGATCTCCTTTGGATCAGTGGAGTCTCGAGAAACTGATGGATTGTAGGTCTTAGGCAATAAGGAACCACCGACTCGGATCTCCTCCGAGTCAGAGGAGTTTCAAGAAAAGGATAGAATGTTGGTCCAAGGCTATAAGGAACCAATGAATCGGATCTCATTCCTGATAAGAGGAGTCTCAAGAAAGGATGGATGGATGGTCCTAGGCTATATGGAACCAACGACTCAGATCTCCACCGGATCTGAGGAGTCTCGAGAAAAGGATAGTTGGTTGGTCCAAGGTTATAAGGAACCGACGACTCGGACCATTTCGGATCAGAGGAGTCTAGAGAAATGGATGGATGGTTGGTCGAAGGCTATAAGGAACCAACGTCTCGGATCTCCTCCGGATCAGAGGAGTCTCGAGAAAAGGATGGATGGTTGGTCCTAGGCTACAAGGAACCAATGACTCGGATCTCCTCCAGATCTGTGGAGTATCAAGAATAGGATGGATGGTTGGTCCATGGCTATAAGGAACCAACGACTTGGATCACCTCCAGATCAGAGGAGTCCCGACAAAAGGATAGACGGTAGGTCCATGGCTACAAGGAACCAACGACTCAGTTATCCTCCGGATTGGAGGAGTCTAGAGAAATGGATAGATCGTTAGTCCAAGGCTATAAGGAACCAACGACTCGGATCTCCGCCGGATCAGAGGAGTCTCGAGAAAAGGATAAAAGGTTGGTCCTACGCTGTAAGGAACCGACGACTCGGATCTCCATCGGATCTGAGGAGTCTCGAGAAAAGGATAGATGGTTGGTCCTTGGATAGAAAAAACCGACGACACGGATCTCCTCTGGATCAGAGGAGTCTCAAGAAAAGGATAGTAGGTTGGTCCTAGGCTATAAGGAACCAACGACTCGGACCATTTTTGTATCAGAGGAGTCTCAAGAAATGGATGGATGGTTGGTCCATGGCAATAAGGAACCAACGACTCGGATCTCCTCCGGATCAGAGGAGTCTCGGGAAATGGATAAATGGTAGGTCTTAGGCGATATGGAACCAACGACTCAGATCTCCTCCAGATCAGAAGAGTCTCGAGAAAAGGAATAATGGGCACTTGCAACTTGATTGCTAACCAGGAGATTCGTTCTTGTCTGTAGCTTTCCTGTTTTGATGTGCGACTACTCTTTCTATGTACTTGAGGATGGTTGGTCCTAGGCTATAAGGAACCTATGACTTGGATCTCATCCGGATCAGAGGAGTCTCGAGAAAAGGATAGATGGTAGGTCCTTGGCTATAAGGAACCAGCGACTCGGATCTCCACCGGATCAAAGGTGTCTCGAGAAAAGGATGGATGATTGGTCCTTGGCAGTAAAGAACCAACGACACGGATCTCCTCCGGATCAGAGGAGCCTCGAGAAAAGGATGGATAGTTGGTCCTAGGCTATAAGGAACCAATGACACGGATCTCCTTCGGATTAAAGGAGTCTCGAGAAAAGGATAGATGGTTGGTCCAAGGCTATAAGGAGCCAACGACTTGGATCTCCTCCGGATCAGAGCAGTCTCGAGAAAAGGAAAGATAGTTGGTCCTAAGCTTCAAAGAACCAACGACTCAGATGTCCTCCGGATCAGAGGAGTCTCGAGAAAAGGATAGAAGGTTGGTCCTAGGCTATAAGGAACCAACGACTTGGATCACCTCCGGATCAGAGTAGTCTCAACAAAAGGATGGATGGTTGGTCCTAGGCTATACGGAACCAACGAGTCCTACCTCCTACTGATCAGAGGAGTCACGAGAAAAGGATAGAAGGTTGGGCCTAGGATATAAGGAACCAACGACTCGGATCTCTTCCGGATCAAAGGATTCTCAGAAAAGGATAGATGGATGGTCCTTGTCTATATGGAACCAACGACTCGGATCTCCTTTGGATCAGAGGAGTCTCGAGAAACTGATGGATAGTAGGTCCTAGGCTATAAGGAACCAACGACTCGGATCTCCTCCGAGTTAGAGGAGTTTCAAGAAAAGGATAGAATGTTGGTCCTAGGCTATACGGAACCAATGAATCGGATCTCCTCCTGATCAGAGGAGTCTCGAGAAAGGATGGATGGTTGGTCCTAGGCTATATGGAACCAACGACTCAGATCACCTCCGGATCTGAGGAGTCTCGAGAAAAGGATAGTTGGTTGGTCCAAGGTTATAAGGATCCGACGACTCAGACCATTTCAAATCAGAGGAGTCTAGAGAAATGGATGGATGGTTGGTCCAAGGCTATAAGGAACCAACGTCTCGGATCTCCTCCAGATCAGAGGAGTCTCGAGAAATGGATGGATGGTTGGTCCTAGGCTACAGGTAACCAACGACTCGGATCTCCTCCAGATCTGAGGAGTCTCGAGAAAAGGATGGATGGTTGGTCCTTGGCTATAAGGTACCAACGACTCAGATCTCCTCCAGATCAGAGGAGTCTCGAGAAAAGGATAGATGGTAGGTCCGTGGCAACAAGGAACCAATAACTCGGATATCCTCCGGATTGGAGGAGTCTAGAGAAACGGATAGATGGTTGGTCAAAGGCTATAAGGAACCAACGACTCGGATCTCCTCCGGATCAGAGGAGTCTCGAGAAAAGGATAAACGGTTGGTCCTACGCTGTAAGGAACCGACGACTCGGATCTCCATCAGATCTAAGGCGTCTCGAGAAAAGGATAGATGGTTGGTCCTTGGATAGAAGGAACCGACGACACGGATCTCCTCTGGATCAGAGGAGTCTCGAGAAAAGGATAGTAGGTTAGAACTAGGCTATAAGGAACCAACGACTCGGACCATTTCAGTATCAGAGGAGTCTCAAGAAATGGATGGATGGTTGGTCCATGGCAATAAGGAACCAACGACTCGGATCTCCTCCGGATCAGAGCTGTCTCGAGAAATGGATAAATAGTTGGTCTTAGGCGATATGGAACCAACGACTCTGATCTCCTCCGGATCAGAAGAGTCTCGAGAAAAGGAATAATGGGTACTTGCAACTTGCTTGCTAACCAGGAGATTCGTTCTTGTCTGTAGCTTTCCTGTTTTGATGTGCGACTGCTCTTTCTATGTACTTAAGGATGGTTGGTCCTAGGCTATAAGGAACCTACGACTTGGATCTCTTCCGGATCAGAGGAGTCTCGAGAAGAGGATAGACGGTTGGTCCTTGGCTATAAGGAACCAACGACTTGGATCTCTTCCGGATCAGAGGAGTCTCGAGAAAAGGATGGATGGTTGGTCCTTGGCTGTAAAGAACCAATGACATGGACCTCCTCCGGATCAGAGGAGCCTCGAGAAACGGAAGGATAGTTGGTCCTAGGCTATAAGGAACCAATGACATGGATCTCCTTCGGATCAGAGGAGTCTCGAGAAAAATATAGATGGTTGGTCCAAGGCTATAAGGAGCCAACGACTTGGATCTCCTCCGGATCAGAGCAGTCTCGAGAAAAGGAAAGATAGTTGGTCCTAAGCTATAATGAACCAACGACTCGGATGTCCTTCGGATCAGAGGAGTCTCGAGAAAAGGATAGAAGGTTGGTCCTAGGCTATAAGGAACAAACGACTCGGATCTCCTCCGGATCAGAGTAGTCTCGAGAAAAGAATGGATGGTTGGTCCTAGGCTATACGGAACCAACGACTCGTACCTCCTCCGGATCAGAGGAGTCTCGAGAAAAGGATAGAAGGTTGGGCCTAGGATTTTAGGAAACAACGACTCGGATCTCCTCCGGATCAGTGGATTCTCGAGAAAAGGATAGACGGATGGTCCTTGTCTATATGGAACCAACGACTCGGATCTCCTTTGGATCAGAGGAGTCTCGAGAAACTGATGGATAGTAGGTCCTAGGCTATAAGGAACCAACGACTCGGATCTCCTCCGGGTCAGAGGAGTTTCAAGAAAAGGATAAAATGTTGGTCCTAGGCTATAAGGAACCAATGAATCGGATCTCCTCCAGATCAGAGGAGTCTCGAGAAAGGATGGATGGCTGGTCCTAGGCTATACGGAACCAACGACTCAGATCTCCACCGGATCTGAGGAGTCTCGAGAAAAGGATAGTTGGTTGGTCCAAGGTTATAAGGAACCGATGACTTGGACCATTTCGGATCTGATGAGTCGAGAGAAATGGATGGATGGTTGGTCCATGGCTATAAGGAACCAACGTCTCGGATCTCCTCCAGATTAGAGGAGTCTCGAGAAAAGGATGGATGGTTGGTCCTAGGCTACAGGGAACCAACGACTCGGATCTCCTCTAGATCTGAGGAGTCTCGAGAAAAGGATAGACGGTAGGTCGATGGCTACAAGGAACCAACGACTCGGATATCCTCCGGATTGGAGGTGTCAAGAGAAATGGATAGATGGTTGGTCCAAGGCTATAAGGAACCAACGACTCAGGTCTCCTCTGGATCAGAGGAGTCTCGAGAAAAGGTTAAAAGGTTGGTCTTACGCTGTAAGGAACCGAGGACTCGGATCTCCATCGGATCTGAGGAGTCTCGAGAAAAGGATAGATGGTTGGTCCTTGGTAGAAAGAACCAACGACACGGATCTCCTCTGGATCAGAGGAGTCTCGAGAAACGGATAGTAGGTTGGTCCTAGGCTATAAGGAACAAACGACTCGGACCATTTCCGTATCAGAGGAGTCTCAAGAAATGGATGTATGGTTGGTCCATGGCTATAAGGAACAAACTACTCGGATCTCCTCTGGATCAGAGGAGTCTCGGGAAAAGGATAGATAGTTGGTCTTAGGCTATATGGAACCAACGACTCAGATCTCCTCCGGATCAGAAGAGTCTCGAGAAAAGGAATAATGGGTACTTGCAACTTGCTTGCTAACCAGGAGATTCGTTCTTGTCTGTAGCTTTCCTGTTTTGATGTGCGACGGCTCTTTCTATGTACTTGAGGATGGTTGGTCCTTGGCTATAAGGAACCAACGACTTGGATCTCTTCCGGCTCAGAGGAGTCTCGAGAAAAGGATAGATGGTTAGTCCTTGGCTATAAGGAACCAGCGACTAGGATCTCCACCGGATCAAAGGAGTCTCGAGAAAAGGATGAATGGTTGGTCCTTGGCTGTAAAGAACCAACGACACGGATCTCCTTCGGATCCGAGGAGCCTCGAGAAAAGGATGGATAGTTGGTCCTAGGCTATAAGGAACCAATGACACGGATCTCCGTCGGATCAGAGGAGTCTCGAGAAAAGGATAGATGGTTTGTCCAAGGTTATAAAGAGCCAACGACTTGTATCTCCTCCGGATCAGAGCAGTCTCGAGAATAGGAAAGATAGTTGGTCCTAAGCTATAAAGAACCAACGACTCGGATGTCCTCCGGATCAGTGGTGTCTCAAGAAATGGATAGAAGGTTGGTCCTAGGCTATAAGGAACCGACGACTCGGACCATTTCGGATCAGAGGAGTCTAGAGAAATGGATGGATGGTTGGTCCAAGGCTATAAGGAACCAACGTCTCGGATCTCCTCCAGATCAGAGGAGTCTCGAGAAAAGGATGGATGGTTGGTCCTAGGCTACAGGGAACCAACGACTCGGATCTCCTCCAAATCTGAGGAGTCTCGAGAAAAGGATGGATGGTTTGTCCTTGGCTATAAGAAACCAACGACTCGGATCTCCTCCAGATCAGAGGAGTCTCGAGAAAAGGATAGACGGTAGGTCCACGGCTACAAGGAACCAACGACTCGGATATCCTCCGGATTGGAAGAGTCTAGAGAAATGGATTGATGGTTGGTCCAAGGTTATAAGGAACCAACGACTCGGATCTCCTCCAGATCAGAGGAGTCTCGAGAAAAGGATAAAAGGTTGGTCCTACGCTGTAAGGAACCGACGACTCGAATCTCCATCAGATCTGAGGAGTCTCGAGAAAAGGATAGATGGTTGGTCCTTGGTAGAAAGAACCGACGACACGGATCTCCACTGGATCTGTGGAGTCTCGAGAAACGGATAGTAGGCTGGTCCTAGGCTATAACGAACCAACGACTCGGACCATTTCTGTATCAGAGGAGTCTCAAGAAATGGATGTATGGTTGGTCCATGGCTATAAGGAACCAACGACTCGGATCTCCTCCGGATCAGAGGAGTCTTGGGAAATGGATAGATAGTTGGTCTTAGGCAATAAGGAACCAACGACTCAGATCTCCTCCGGATCAGAAGAGTCTCGAGAAAAGGAATAATGGGTACTTGCAACTTGCTTGCTAACCAGGAGATTCGTTCTTGTCTGTAGCTTTCCTGTTTTGATGTGCGACGGCTCTTTCTATTAACTTGAGGATGGTTGCTCCTAGGCTATAAGGAACCAACGACTTGGATCTCATCCGGCTCAGAGGAGTCTCGAGAAAAGGATAGATGGTTGGTCCTTGGCTATAAGGAACCAGCGACTCGTATCTCCACCGTATCAAAGGAGTCTCGAGAAAAGGATGGATGGTTGGTCCTTGGCTGTAATGAACCAACGACACAGATCTCCTCCGGATCAGAGGAGCCTCGAGAAAAGGATGGATAGTTGGTCCTAGGCTATAAGGAACCAATGACATGGATCTCCGTCGGATCAGAGGAGTCTCGAGAAAAGGATAGATGGTTTGTCCAAGGCTATAAGGAGCCAACGACTTGTATCTCCTCCGGACCATTTCGGATCAGAGGAGTCTAGAGAAATGGATGGATGGTTGGTCCAAGGCTATAAGGAACCAACGTCTCGGATCTCCTCCGGATCAGAGGAGTCTCGAGAAAAGGATGGATAGTTGGTCCTAGGCTACAGGGAACCAACGACTCGGATCTCATCCAGATCTGAGGAGTCTCGAGAAAAAGATGGATGGTTGGTGCTTGGCTATATGGAACCAACGACTCAGATCTCCTCCAGATCAGAGGAGTCTCGAGAAAATGATAGACGGTAGGTCCATGGCTATAAGGAACCAACGACTCGGATATCCTCTGGATTGGAGGAGTCTAGAGAAATGGATAGATGGTTGGTCCAAGGCTATAAGGAACCAATGACTCGGATCTCCTCCGGATCAGAGGAGTCTCGAGAAAGGATGGATTGTTGGTCCTAGGCTATATGGAACCAACGACTCAGATCACCACCGGATCTGAGGAGTCTCGAGAAAAGGATAGTTGGTTGGTCCAAGGTAATAAGGAACCGACGACTCGGACCATTTCGGATCAGAGGAGTCTAGAGAAATGGATGGATGGTTGGTCCAAGGCTATAAGGAACCAACGTCTCGGATCTCCTTTGGATCAGAGGAGTCTCAAGAAAAGGATGGATGGTTGGTCCTAGGCTACAGGGAACCAACGACTTGGATCTCCTCCAGATCTGAGGAGTCTCGAGAAAAGGATGGATGGTTGGTCCTCGGCTATAAGGAACCAACGACTCGGATCTCCTCCAGATCAGAGGAGTCTCGAGAAAAGGATAGACGGTTGGTCCATGGTTACAAGGAACCAACGACTCGGATATCCTCCGGATTGGAGGAGTCTAGAGAAATGGATAGATGGTTGGTCCGAGGCTATAATGAACCAACGACTCGGATCTCCTCCGGATCAGAGGAGTCTCGAGAAAAGGATAAAAGGTTGGTCCTACGCTGTAAGGAACCGACGACTCGAATCTCCAACGGATCTGAGGAGTCTCGAGAAATGGATTGATGGTTGGTCCTTGGATAGAAAGAACCGACGACACGGATCTCCTCTGGATCAGAGGAGTCTCGAGAAACGGATAGTAGGTTGGTCCTAGGCTATAAGGAACCAACGATTCAGACCATTTCTGTATCAGAGGAGTCTTAAGAAATGGATATATGATTGGTCCATGGCTATAAGGAACCAACGACTTGGATCTCATCCGGATCAGAGGAGTCTCGAGAAAAGGATAGATGGTTGGTCTTTGGCTATAAGGAACCAGCGACTCGAATCTCCACCGGATTAAAGGAGTCTCGAGAAAAGGATGGATGGTTGGTCATTGGCTTTAAAGAACCAACGACACGGATCTCCTCCGGATCAGAGGAGCCTCGAGAAAAGGATGGATAGTTGGTCCTAGGCTATAAGGAACTAATGACACAGATCTCCGTCGGATCAGAGGAGTCTCGAGAAAAGGATAGATGGTTGGTCCAAGGCTATAAGGAGCCAACGACTTGGATCTCCTCCGGATCAAAGCAGTCTCGAGAATAGGAAAGATAGTTGGTCCTATGCTATAAAGAACCAACGACTCGGATGTCCCCTAGATCAATGGTGTCTCAAGAAATGGATAGAAGGTTGGTCCTAGGCTATAAGGAACCAACGACTCGGATCTCCTCCGGATCAGAGTAGTCTCGAGAAAAGGATGGATGGTTGGTCTTAGGCTATACGGAACCAACGACTCGTACCTCCTCCAGATCAGAGGAGTCTCGAGAAAAGGGTAGAAGGTTGGGCCTAGGATATAAGGAACCAACGACTCGGATCTCCTCCGGATTAGAGGGTTCACGAGAAAAGGATAGATGGATGGTCCGTGTCTATATGGAACCAATGACTCGGATCTCCATTGGATCAAAGGAGTCTCGAGAAACGGATGGATAGTAGGTCCTAGGCTATAAGGAACCAACGACTCGGATCTCCTCCGGGTCAGAGGATTTTCAAGAAAAGGATAGAATGTTTGTCCTAGGCTATAAGGAACCAATGAATTGGAACTCCTCCTGATCAGAGGAGTCTCGGGAAAGGATGGATGGTTGGTCCTACGCTATATGGAACCAACGACTCAAATCTCCACCGGATCTGAGGAGTCTCGAGAAAAGGATAGTTGGTTGGTCCATGGTTATAAGGAACCGACGACTCGGACCATTTCGGATCAGAGGAGTCTAGAGAAATGGATGGATGGTTGGTCCAAGGCTATAGGGAACCAACGTCTCGGATCTCCGGATCAGAGGAGTCTCGAGAAAAGGATGGATGGTTGGTCCTAGGCTATAGGGAACCTACGACTCGGATCTCCTCTAGATTTGAGGAGTCTCGAGAAAAAGATGGATGGTTGGTCCTTGGCAATATGGAACCAACGACTCGGATCTCCTCCAGATCAGAGGAGTCTCGAGAAAAGGATAGACGGTAGGTCCATGGCTACAAGGAACCAACGACTCGGATATCCTCTGGATTGGAGGAGTCTAGAGAAATGGATAGATTGTTGGTCCAAGGCTATAAGGAACCAACAACTCGGATCTCCTCCGGATCAGAGGAGCCTCGAGAAAGGATGGATGGTTGGTCCTAGGCTATATGGAACCTACGATTCAGATCTCCATCGGATTTGAGGAGTCTCGAGAAAAGGATAGTTGGTTGTTCCATGGTTATAAGGAACTGACGACTCGGACCATTTCGGATCAGAGGAGTCTAGAGAAATGGATGGATGGTTGGTCCAAGGCTATAAGGAACCAACGTCTCGAATCTCCTCCGGATCAGAGGATTCTCGAGAAAAGGATGGATGGTTGGTCCTAGGCTACAGGGAACCAACGACTCGGATCTCCTCCAGATCTGAGGAGTCTCGAGAAAAGGATGGATGGTTGGTCCTTGGCTATAAGGAACCAACGACTCGGATCTCCTCCAGATCAGAGGAGTCTCGAGAAAAGGATTGACGGTAGGTCCATGGCTACAAGGAACCAACGACTCGGATATCCTCCGGATTGGAGGAGTCTAGAGAAATGGATAGATGGTTGGTCCAAGGCTATAAGGAACCAACGACTCGGATCTCCTCCGGATCAAAGGAGTCTCGAGAAAAGGATAAAAGTTTGGTCTTACGCTGTAAGGAAACGACGACTCGGATCTCCATCGGATCTGTGGAGTCTCGAGAAACAGATAGTAGGTTGGTCCTAGGCTATAAGGAACCAACGACTCGGACCTATTCTGTATCAGAGGAGTCTCAAGAAATGGATGTATGGTTGGTCCATGGCTATAAGGAACCAACGACTCGGATGTCCTCCGGACCAGAGGAGTCTCGTGAAATGGATAGATAGTGGGTCTTAGGCGATATGGATCCAACGACTCAGATCTCCTCCGGATCAGAAGAGTCTCGAGAAAAGGAATAATGGGTACTTGCAACTTGCTTGCTAACCAGGAGATTCGTTCTTGTCTACAGCTTTCCTGTTTTGATGTGTGACTGCACTTTCTATGTACTTGAGGATGGTTCGTCCTAGGTTATAAGGAACCAACGACTTGGATCTCTTCCAGATCAGAGGAGTCTCGAGAAAAGGATAGATGGTTGGTCCATGGCTATAAGGAAAGAGCTACTCGGATCTCCACCGGATCAAAGGAGCCTCGAGAAAAGGATGGATGGTTGGTCCTTGGCTGTAAAGAACCAACGACACGGACCTCCTCCGGATCAGAGGAGCCTCGAGAAACGGATGGATTGTTGGTCCTAGTCTATAAGGAACCAATGACACGGATCTCCCTCTGATCAGAGGAGTCTCGAGAAAAATATAGATGGTTGGTCCTAGGCTATAAGGAGCCAACGACTTGGATCTCCTCCGGATCAGAGCAGTCTCGAGAAAAGGAAAGATAGTTGGTCGTAAGCTATAATGAACCAATGACTCTTATGTCCTCCGGATCAGAGGAGTCGTGAGAAAAGGATAGAAGGTTGGTCCTAGGCTATAAGGAACCAACGACTCGGATCTCCTCCGGATCAGAGTAGTCTCGAGAAAAGGATGGATGGTTGGTCCTAAGCTATACGGAACCAACTACTCGTACCTCCTCTAGATCAGAGGAGTCTCGAGAAAAGGATAGATGGTTGGGCCTAGGATATAAGGAACCAACGACTCGGATCTCCTCTGGATCAAAGGATTCTCGAGAAAAGGATAGATGGATGGTCCTTGTCTATATGGAACCAACGACTCGGATCTCCTTTGGATCAGAGGAGTATCGAGAAACTGATGGATAGTAGGTCCTAGGCTATAAGGAACCAACGACTCGGATCTCCTCCGAGTTAGAGGAGTTTCAAGAAAAGGATAGAATGTTGGTCCTAGGCTATATGGAACCAATGAATCGGTTCTCCTCCTGATCAGAGGAGTCTCGAGAAAGGATGGATGGTTGGTCCTAGGCTATATGGAACCAACGACTCAGATCACCTCCGGATCTGTGGAGTCTCGAGAAAAGGATAGTTGGTTGGTACAAGGTTGTATGGAACCGACGACTTGGACCATTTCGGATCGGAGGAGTCTAGAGAAATGGATGGATGGTTGGTCCAAGGCTATAAGGAACCAATGTCACGGTTCTCCTCCGGATCAGAGGAGTCTCGAGAAAAGGATGGATGGTTGGTCCTAGGCTACAGGGAACCAACGACTCGGATCTCCTCCAGATATGAGGAGTCTCGAGAAAAGGGTGGATGGTTGGTCCTTGTCTATAAGGAACCAACGACTCGGATCTCCTCCAGATCAGAGGAGTCTCGAGAAAAGGAAAGACGGTTGGTCCATGGCTACAAGGAACCAACGACTCGGATATCCTCCGGATTGGAGGAGTCTAGAGAAATGGATAGATGGTTGGTCCAAGGCTATAAGGAACCAACGACTCGGATCTCCTCCGGATCAGAGGAGTCTCGAGAAAAGGATAAACGGTTGGTCCTACGGTGTAAGGAACCGACGACTCGAATCTCCATCGGATCTGAGGAGTCTCGAGAAAAGGATAGATGGTTGTTCCTTGGATAGAAAGAACCGACGACACGGATCTCCTCTGGATCAGAGGAGTCTCGAGAAACAGATAGTAGGTTGGTCCTAGGCTACAAGGAACCTACGACTCGGACCATTTCTCTATCAGAGGAGTCTCAAGAAATGGATGTATGGTTGGTCCATGGCTATAAGGATCCAACGACTCGGATCTCCTCCGGATCAGAGGAGTCTCGGGAAATGGATAGATAGTTGGTCTTAGGCGATATGGAACCAACGACTCAGATCTCCTCCGGATCAGAAGAGTCTCGATAAAAGGAATAATGGGTACTTGCAACTTGCTTGCTAACCAGGAGATTCGTTCTTGTCTGTAGCTTTCCTGTTTTGATGTGCGACTGCTCTTTCTATGTACTTGAGGATGGTTGGTCCTTGGCTATAAGGAACCAACGACTTGGATCTCATCCGGATCAGAGGAGTCTCGAGAAAAGGATAGATGGTTGGTCCTTGGCTATAAGGAACCAGCGACTCGGATCTCAACCGGATCAAAGGAGTCTTGAGAAAAGGTTGGATGGTTGGTCCTTGGCTGTAAAGAACCAACGACACGGATCTCCTCCGGATCAGAGGAGCCTCGAGAAAAGGATGGATAGTTGGTCCTAGGTTATAAGGAACCAATGACACGGATCTCCTTCGGATCAGAGGAGTCTCGAGAAAAGGATAGATGGTTGGTCCAAGGCTATAAGGAGCCAATGACTTGGATCTCCTCCGAATCAGAGCAGTCTCGAGAAAAGGAAAGATAGTTGGTCCTAAGCTATATAGAACCAACGACTCGGATGTCCTCCGAATCAGTGGTGTCTCAAGAAATGGATAGAACGTTGGTCCTAGGCTATAAGGAACCAACGACTCGGATCTCCTCCGGATCAGAGTAGTCTCGAGAAAAGGATGGATGGTTGGTCCTAGGCTATACGGAACCAACGACTCGTACCTCCTCCAGATCAGAGGAGTCTCGAGAAAAGGGTAGAAGGTTGGGCCTAGGATATAAGGAACCAACGACTCGGATCTCCTCCGGATTAGAGGATTCTTGAGAAAAGGATAGATGGATGGTCCTTGTCTATATGGAACTAACGACTCGGATCTCCTTTGGATCAAAGGAGTCTCGAGAAACTGATGGATAGTAGGTCCTAGGCTATAAGGAACCAACGACTCGGATCTCCTCCGGGTCAGAGGAGTTTCAAGAGAAGGATAGAGTGCTGGTCCTAGGCTATAAGAAACCAATGAATCGGAACTCCTCCTGATCAGAGGAGTCTCGAGAAAGGATGGATGGTTGGTCCTAGGCTATATGGAACCAACAACTCAGATCTCCACCGGATCTGAGGAGTCTCGAGAAAAGGATAGTTGGTTGGTCCAAGGTTATAAGGAACCGACGACTCGGACCATTTCGGATCAGAGGAGTCTAGAGAAATGGATGGATGGTTGGTCAAAGGCTATAAGGAACCAACGTCTCGGATCTCCTCCGGATCAGAGGAGTCTCGAGAAAAGGATGGATGGTTGGTCCTAGGCTACAGGGAACCAACGACTCGGATCTCCTCCAGATCTGTGGAGTCTCGAGAAAAGGATGGATGGTTGGTCCTTGGCTATAAGGAACCAACGACTTGGATCACCTCTGGATCGGAGTAGTATTGAGAAAAGGATAAATGGTTGGTCCTAGGCTATAAGGAACCAACGACTCGGATCACCTCCGGATCAGAGGAGTCTCGAGAAAGGACAGATGGATGCTTGGTCCTAGGCTATAAGGAACCAACGACTCCCATCTCCTCCGGATCAGATTAGTCTCGAGAAATGGATAGATGGTTGGTCCTAGGCTATAAGGAACCAACGTCCCTGATCTCCTCTAGATCGGAGGAGTCTGGAGGAAAGGATGGAAGGTTGGTCCAAGGCTATAAGGAACCAACGACTCGGATCTCCTCCGGATCAGAGGAGTCTCGAGAAAAGGATAGACGGTTGGTCCTAGGCTACAAGGAACCAACGACTCGGATATCCTCCGGATCAGAAGAGTCTAGAGAAACAGATAGATGTTTGGTCCTAGGCTGTAAGGAACCGACGACTCGGATCTCCTCCGGATCTGAGGAGTCTCGAGAAATGGGTAGATGGTTGGTCCTTGGATAGAAAGAACCGACGACATGGATCTCCTCCAGATCAGAGGAGTCTCGAGAAAAGGATGGATAGTTGGTCCTAGGCTATAAGGAACAAACGACTCGGATCTCCTACGGATCAGAGGAGTCCCGAGAAAAGGATAGAAGGTTGGTCCTTTGTTATAAGGAACCAACGACTCGGATCTCCTTCGGATCAGTGGAGTCTCGAGAAAATGATAGATGGTTGGTCCTCTGCTATATGGAACCAACATCTCGGATCTCCTTCATATTGGAGGAGTCTCGAGAAAAGGATAGATGGTTGCTCCTAGGCTATACGGAACCAACGACTCGGATCTCCTCCGGATCAGAGGAGTCTCGAGAAAATGATAGATGGTTGGTCCTAGGCTATATGGAACAAACGTCTCGGATGTCCCCTGGATCAGAGGATTCTCGAGCAAAGGATGGATGGTTGGTCCTTGGCTACAAAGAACCAACAACACGGATATCCTCTAGATCAGAGGAGTCTTGAGAAAAGGATGGATAGTTGGTCCATGGCTAAAAGGAACCAACGACTAGGATCTCCACCTAATCTGAGGAGTCCCGATAAAAGGATAGATGGTTGGTACTAGGCTATAAGGATCCAACGTCTCGGATCTCCTCCGGATCGGAGGAGTCTCGAGAAAAGGACTAATAGTTGGTCCTAGGCTGTAAGGAACCGACGACTCGGATCTCCTCCATATCAGAGGTGTCTCTAGAAAAGGATAGAAGGTTGGTCCTTGGCTATATGGAACCAACGACTCGGATCTCCACCGGATCAGAGTTGTCTCGAGAAAAGGATGGATGGTTGGTCCAACGCTATAAGGAACCAATGACTCGTATCTCCTCCGGATCAGAGGAGTCTCGAGAAAAGGATAGATGGTTGGGCCTAGGCTATAATGAACCAATGACTCAGATCTCCTCCGGATCAGAGGAGTCTCGATAAAAGGATAGAGGGATGGTCCTGGTCAATCTGGAACCAATGACTCGGATCTCCTCCGGATCGTAGGAGTCTCGTGAAAAGGATGGATAGTTGGTCCAAGGCTATATGGAACCAACGACTCGGATCACCTCCGTATCAGAGGAGTTTCAAGAAAAGGATAGATGGTTGGTCCTTGGCAATAATGAACCAACGACTCGGAACTCCTCCGGATAGGAGGTGTCTCGAGAAAAGGATTGAAGGTTGGCCCAAGGCTGTAAGGAACCAACGACTCAGATCTCCATTGGATCAGAGGATTCTCGAGAAAAGGATAGATGGTTGGTCCTTGGCTATAAAGAACCAACGACACAGATCTCCTCCATATCAGTGGAGTCTCGAGAAAGGGTTGGATAGTTGGTCCTAGGCTACAAGGAACCAATGACTCGGATCTCCTCCGGATCAGAGGAGTCTCGAGAAAAGGATGGATAGTTGGTCCTTGGCTACAAGGAACCAACGACTCGGATCTCCTCCGTATCAGAGGATTCTCGAGAAAAGGATTGAAGGTTGGTCCTAGGCTGTAAGGAACCAATGACTCGGATCTCCTCCGAATCAGAGGAATCTCGAGAAAAGGATGGATGGTCGGTCCTTGCCGATAAAGAATAAACGACACGGATCTCCTCCAGATCGGAGGTGTCTC
Organism: Posidonia australis; assembly: GCA_024699735.1. NCBI lineage: Eukaryota > Viridiplantae > Streptophyta > Magnoliopsida > Alismatales > Posidoniaceae > Posidonia > Posidonia australis. The sequence continues at coordinate 3,037 of JAMKQA010002146.1, read as the reverse complement.
AAGAAAAGGATGGATAGTTGGTCCTAGGCTATAAGGAACCAACGACTCGGATCTCCTCTAGATCAGAGGAGTCTCGAGAAAAGGATAGAACGTTGTTCATAGGCTATAAGGAACCAACAACACGGATCTCCTTCGGATCAGAGGAGCCTCGAGAAAAGGATAGGTGGTTGGTCCTAGACTATACGGAACCGACGACTCGGATCTCCTCCGGATCAGAGGAGTCTTGAGAAAATGATAGTTGATTGGTCGTAGGCTATATGGAACCAACGTCTCGGATCTCCTCTGGATCAGAGGATTCTCAAGAAATGGATAGATGGTTGGTCCTAGGCTATAAGGAACCAACTACTCGGATCTCCTCAGGATCAGAGGAGTCTCGAGAAAAGGATTGAAGGTTGGTCCGACGCTATAAGGAACCAACGACTCAGATCTCCTTCGGATCAAAGGAGTCTCGGGAGAGGGATGGATGGTTGGTCCTTGGCTATAAAGAACCAACGACATAGTTCTCCTCTGGATCAAAGGACTCTCAAGAATAGGATGGATAGTTGGTCCTAGGCAATAAAGAACCAACGACTCAGAACTCCTCCAGATCGGAGGAGTCTCGAGAAAAGGATAGATGGTTGGTCCTAGGCTATAAGGAGCCAACGACTCGGATCTCCTTCGGATCAGAAGAGTCTCGAGAAAAGGACAGATAGTTGGTCTTAGGCTATAATGAACCAACGACTCGGATCTCCTCTAGATAAGAGGAGTCTCGAGAAATGGATAGAAGGTTGATCCTTGGCTATAAGGAACTAACAACTCGGATCTCCACCGGATCAGAGTAGTCTCGAGAAAAGGATCGATGGTTGGTCCAAGGCTATATGGAACCAACGACTCGTATCTCCTCCATGTCAAAGGAGTCTCGTGAAATGGATTGAAGGTTGGGCCTAGGATATAAGGAACCAACGAGTCAAATCTCCTTCGGATCAGAGGGGTCTCGAGAAAAGGATAGATGGATGGTCCTAGGCTATAAGGAACCAACGACTCGGATCTCCTCCGGATCAGAGGAGTCTCATGAAAAGGATGGATAGTTGGTCCTAGGCTATAAGGAACCGACGACTCGGATCAGAGGAGTTTCAAGAAAAGGATAGACGGTTGGTCCTAGGCTATAAGGAAACAATGACTCGGATCTCCTCCATATCAAAGGAGTCTCGAGAAATGGATTGATGGTTGGTCTTAGGCTGTAAGGAACCAACGACTCGGACCTCCTCCGGATTAGAGGAGTCTCGAGAAAAGGACAGATGGTCGGTCCTTGGGGATAAAGAACCAACGACTCGGATCTCCTCCGAATCAAAAGAGTCTCGACAAAATGATGGATAGTTGGTCCTAGGCTATAAGGAACCAACGACTCGGATCTCCTCCTAATCAGAGGAGTTTCAAGAAAAGGATAGATGGTTGGTCCTAGGCTATAAGGAACCAACGACACGGATCTCCTCCGGATCAGAGGAGTTTCAAGAAAAGGATAGATGGTTGGTCATTGGCTGTAACGAACCAACGACTCGGATCTCCTCTGGATCAGAGGAGTTTCAAGAAAAGGATAAATGGCTGGTCCTTAGCTATAATGAACCAACGACTCGGATCACTTCCGGATCGGAGGTTTCTCGAGAAAAGGATTGAAGGTTGGTCCTAGGCTATAAGGAACCAACAACTCGGATCTCCTCTGGATCAGAGGATTCTCGAGAAAAGGATGGATGGTTGGTCCTTGGCTATAACGAACCAACGACACGGATCTCCTCCAGATCAGTGGAGTCTCGAGAAACGATTGTGTTGTGCCGAGTGGAGAAGGAGAAATCAGAATACCATCCTGTTGTAGATATGTCTTGAATTATGTCTTTGTTTCAGGGTTAGTTTGGTCATTAGACCATTTAGGTGCCCTAGTATTTAAGAAGGCTAAGGCATAGAATATGTAACCTTTTTGCATTCGTGTAACCCTGTTTTAGACTCCAATTGTGTAGAGAGAACTCCTCCCTCTTCTATCCATATCTAGGGTTTCATGTGAGGTTCGTCTGTGGGGGAGGGTTTGGATGCTTGGGATGTGGGCATCCATCCATTCATATTTGTTTTCTCTTCACCACTCGGCACAACAAGTGGTATCAGAGCTTAGGTTCGAAGGTGAAGGAGAAAAGGGATGTGTGTTTTGTGCTTTTGTTTTGGGGAAGAAAAGGGAAGGTGCATTGGTTAGGGTGAAAACCCTAGATCAAGTGGAGGAGGACGTGCACGTGCACAGCCCGCGTCTAGCTTCCCAGCGTCTGGCTTCCCAGCACGCCCGCGCGTAGACCAATGCCCGCTCGTGCACCTGCACATCCACCCGCGCGCAGCCCAGCGCGCGCCTGCATCCACCCGCGCACAGACTAGCGCGCAGACCAGCGGCGCCAGCACTCCCAGGCGCCGACTCCCCCCGCGCAGACCAGCGGCACCAGCAACCCAGGCGCCGACCCCCTGCGCACAGACCAGCGGCCGCACTCTGCCCTAGCCCGCACCCGGTCCAGACCTGTCGTGCACCAGCAGACCAGCAGACCAGCAGCGCGCGTGCCCACCAGCGCGCGTGCCCTCCAGCGCGCGTGCCCACCAGCGCGCGTGCCCTCCAGTGCAGCAGACCCGCCTGTGCACGTGCATCCGGTCCAGACCGGCCGTGCTTTGAAGAGTCTTTTTTGAAGATTCTTGTTTTGGGGTTTTGTTTGGAGATCTGTTTTGGGCATTTTGTTTGGAGATTTGTTTTGGGCATTCTGTTTGGAGATCTGTTTGGAGATCCGTTTGGAGATCTGTTTTGGGCATTTTGTTTGGAGATCTGTTTTGGGCATTTTGTTTGGAGATTTGTTTTGGGCATTCTGTTTGGAGATCTGTTTGGAGATCCGTTTGGAGATCTGTTTGGAGATCCGTTTGGAGATCTGTTTGGAGATCTATTTTGAGGATCTGTTTGGAGATCTGTTTTGGGGATCTGTTTGGAGATCTGCTTTGGGGATCAGATTTGAAGATCTGATTTGTGTTTTGAAGTGCAGTT